>VURO01048207.1:15953-45938 GCA_015108175.1 Pelvicachromis taeniatus
CCTTTTTAAAAATTTTAAAAAAAAAAAATTTTATTAAAAATTTTAAAAAAACAAAAAAAATAAAAAAAAAAAAAAAAAAAAAAAAAAAAAACCCAAAAGAAAACAAAAATTTCTATTCTTTTGGTAGACATTATATCCACTGAAAACGTGTAATATCTCATAATCTTGATACAGTGAGCTGGCTTTCTTTGCGAGGGAGCTTGCCATAAAGAAAATTGTTATCTCTGTTACCTTTTGGCAAACTCCTAACTTGCTACTCCACCTTTGTGCTTCCTGTAAAAGTTATGAAACGTCCGATACAACATATTTAGTAAGCACACATTGCCTTCCAAGGAGATGATTCACTTTCTCTCTCACGCACATGCGTGACCTCTCCTTCACTCCTCTCAGGCTTCCTGGATTGGGGTAAAAGGTAAAACACCATTTAAGACACTTGTCCATCCATCAATCATTAACTGCTGGCCGGGGCGCCTTCTTTAGCTGAACCACAGTTCCCACCTGCTGTAAGTCACAGAAAAAAGATTACAGAAGGTCACGGGATAAATGTCCACTAGTGCATCCAATGAGTCAAACACTAGATAATAGATTGAACTCTCCAATGTTGTTATATTCACATAAAATCCTGCTACGCTAGCATGTATAATTATAAGATATACGTATTTGTATTATATGCCTTTGCTGCCTGTGTGGAATTGAGCTGGGTAAATATTGTAAATAGCTGGTTTAAGTAAAAGCATGCAGGCTTTTCCTTATGATATGCATAGTGATGACTGTGTTAATGGACATTCTCTGTAATTTTCCCCCATAATGGGTTTGATACTTCACTCACAGCCTTATCATTCATGACAGCACCTTCAGAGCTCACAATACATACAGAGCCCCCCAGTGCAGGGATAATTGCTGTTTATATATTATAATTGCTTGAAGCTGTGTAAGCCTATAGTGAACTCAAATAACCTCTCAGCTGTAATGATGCAAATGGAGATAAATTTAGCTTTCCTAATAGCTAGCCTTTTACATATACATGCTTTGCTCTCATTTTCGGAACAGAAAAAAATGATTTGTCATAATGAAGATTTCAGGTGTATGAAAAAGTGTGTAACAAATGTAACAATTAGCTCATGATCTTCAGCTATAACCCCCCCAAAGGACCTCAAAAAGGATCTGTATGCTCATCACCAATAGCTGATTGGTGGTGTGCTCTGTGACAGTGATTGACAAAGATGATCACATAATTAGTGGAGGCTTGTAGCACTGTCCTGCAGCTCAGCTGGAGGAGTAGCTTCGTTCCTCTCAGACGAACAAAGCCTGCCTGTGTCATTTATGTTGACAATGAAGCTGACAGACAATGAAGCCTTCAGGGTCCTTGTGTCCTATTATTTATATGTGATTGTCAGGAATGAATGCTTAGTGCTGAAAGTATTGGTTCCCCTTGCTTTCCCATTTGAGCTGTCACTGATTTCACTGCTTCAAAATGTCAGGGGTGAAAGTTACAATGCCTGGCCATTGCCCTGGCCACAGGACCTGGAAGTTGCTAACCCAACCACCCAAGGTGGTGCACACTTATACACACACAAATAAATACAACTGCTGAAACATTATCTGCCATCCTTCCAAATTACCAGCAAAGTCTTTATAGGTCCCCCCCTATATAAGGAAAGCATGGGCATGTGTGAATGATTGTGTGTGTTTAAGGAATGAGACGGGAGGGAAAGTTATATTTAGAGATGACTTAAAGGCAGAAAGACTAGCTGTGGGTTGGGCAGCCTCCGGTGTGGCCTGACCTCTCCTCAGGTAGCCTCGTATCCCCTGCTCTCCTCAGGTTACAAGAGACCTTGGCTAGTGGGGCTCATGGGAAAAGGCTCCAATACACATCAAAAGAAGGCCTATGTGGGAAAGCACTACAGAGTCCTGCTGGAGAACCCTATAGGTCACCACAGGTCAACTTTCATGTCAGCACAGGCCTGGTTTCAGGTCAGAGGTTATTAGCATACCTGTCCTGGGCCACTCAGACTGTTCTTCAAGGAAATTATCCCCACTTGTCCCAATTAGGGGTTCTGCTACTGAAGGGTTGTTTATGATCTTTGTTGTGTTGGTTAAAGAGGAGTGGGTATAATCAGTGTGTAAAACAGGCAGACAGCTTTTCACATTGCGAGTGGTTACGATACTAGGGCTATTGTCAGGTTTAGCCTTGTAACTGTGGGGTTTCGGATCATAGGAAACAACACATCCCAGCAATTCCTGCTGATAATGAAATTACTGATAGAAAGGATTATATGATATCATTTAACATGGCCTTACTAAAGTCATGAAAAAATATATATAGTAATTAGAAATAAAAATGCAGCCACATGGAGTGGTGACAGTGTAAGGAAATGGTTCAACAGTTTTTTGGCAGCTTTGATGTAAGCAAACTAGCATGTCTGCAGTAACATTAGTTTTTTAACTGCTTTGGGGTTATAGGTTATAGGTAATGTTGTTATGCTTTGCTATGAGGCCAAACCAGTACTAACTACAATCCGCTCTAAACCAGAAATAATTGCGCACAGTTAAAAAAAATTCCACTTTGTTGTTTTTCGTCGTGAGCAGAGAAAAATAACCTAAAATGGAACTGCAGTGGCCATTCAAACCCCATGTCAAAATGCCCATCTTTGAAACATCAAAAGCATTAAATAGCCTGATGCATTCTGAATATTAAATATGAATATTGAATATGTGGCCACTGTAATTTAGAGGTGTAACGAGAGAGGAATCTGTAGCTGATCTGCTAAGCCACACCTCTGCTCCAACTGTATATAAAACATGGATACATAACATGGGTTTGAAAAATGAATTCCTTAAACTGGAATTCTATCTGAAGGCCTGGTAGCTGTTGTTGAAGAAAAACTTCCAGTCCTATAGAAGTCTCTGGAAAAAGGCTTTCTGACATAACCTCTGTAAACGCTTTCCCGTTGAGTTCAGGATGCTTTACGGTAAAGTCCTTACAATGCTAAGGTAAAGACCCTACAATAATAGAGTGAAAACCCCAACAATTATACAAATCCCTATGAGTATGCACTTTGCAACAAGGGAAGAAAAAAACTTTTTAAAAGAAACAAATCTACAGCAGAACAAGGATCAAACATAGATAATAATAATAACTACTGATTAAATGTAAAGTGGTGTATAAACACATAGAGAATGAAAAGAGATGAATGATGAAGAAATACCTAGTACATCATGAGACATCCCCAACAGCCCAAACTCACTGCAGCAGAACTAAGGGAGGGTTCGGGGTAAGCTTTATTCCTTATTATTATTATACTATAATATAATACTATATAATAATAATTATTATTATAAGCTTTATGAAAAGGGAAATTAAGGCTTATCTTAATAGTAGAGTGACTGTCTAGTTCCTCAATCCAAACTGGGAGATACACAGAAGAGTGCCCTGTAAGCTGAAGGCTCTGCCTCCCATTTTACTTTTAAATATCCTTGGTACCACAGGTAAGCTGGCAGTGTGGGAGCAAAGCACTGTATTGGGGTGATATACTACTATACGGATCTTAAAGATAAGATGGGACCTGAGTATGGAGTATCTGTGAGAGGAGAAAGATTATAAATTTGATTTTGTATTTAACAGGGAGACAATGAAGAGAAGATAATATGAGGGAAATTTGCGCTCCCTGTTTCAAATTTACAAGTCATTTTCTTTGACATATCAACCAATAGAAACAAGCAGTCCTGTTGGTTGTTTCTGTTTGACATTAAGGACTTATTGATATTGCACTGCTATGCTAAAACAGCAGTAACCAGCCCTTCCCCAAGATGCCTGGGCGAAGGTCTGTTGGAAACACCACTCTCAGCAATGCCCTTACATTGGTTCTGTAATGGTCACAGCGAGGAAAGGGTGAACTGAGGGGGGCTGTAAAGTTGTGTGCTTCTGCGTGGAATGTGCTGAACCAGGAAGAAGTCTGCTAGTGTCACCTTCCCACAGAGGTTAAGGGGATCAAGGGGGTAGGGACTTGAAGGAGAGAAGAGCTGTTGTTTAGCGGGGGCAGTACACATTCATCCACGTGGGAAACGCACAGTAGTGACATATTAGACTGCTAGCACACAAACAGCCCAGTGACACTGCAAGCAGTCACGGCTAAAGAATGTTGGCGGCAGGGTTCTTTCAAATATTCCCACAGGGATGGAACAAGGGGTTTCTCCTTTGCCCTTTCTTTACATTTGGCAATCAGCTGGTCTGTTTTCATTTTGAGAAAACTGAGTTAACGTGAGAAACAGCATTAGAGACAGGTTACATTGATGCCACCTATAAATAGACCTGTCCCAAACAAGTAAGACTCCCCGACGGAGTTATGGAACGCTGAAAAAGTCCCCACAATAGTTACAGCTAGTACTGCCTTATCTTTTCTTAGCATTTATTTTCACTGTTCTGTTTGGTTTCTGCATCTTGTTTCGGTGCCCTGTCAAACTTTTTCTTTCTCACTCCCCCACCCCCTAGAGTTTCTACAGTTGATTTGCATTGTTCCTCGGAGAGTGGGGTAAGCAGTTATTGTTGTTGTGATGGTAGAGGGGTTTTCCCACCAGCTTTTCCCTCTCCAGCTGAATCAAAACACCTCTGTGTTGCTGCCGGTGATGTCATGGCCCAGAAACTGCTCAAAGTCTTGCTTCCCTGGGAAACCCCATATCAGGAAGTCCAGACCATTTTTCCCCCCCTCGCTCTTTGATTGTTATAGCAGAGCAGCTTGGAAGAGACTGTAAGGTTTCTGATTAGGTTCCCATCCGCTGCTGGCTGAAGAGGCCACTGTGAACCCGCTGAACTCAAAAACCAAAGCGACTTGGCTACTCTCTGCCCGTTTTTTTCCCCTGCTAATTTGCATTAGAGCAATAAAAAAAAAGAGGATATACCACGGCTCTAAAAAGGACAACTCTTGCCAGTATTTGTGAATTATTATTTGTGGTGCTGTTTTTTGCATTCATGCATACAGGCTTAGGCCACAAGCAGTCATGAAATACAGCTGCCAATGAGTCATCAAGTAAAAATATCCAACAGCTGATTCAACCTAACAACAGGAAAACAAGAGTGGACTACGAGACCCAAAACAAAAGACTGCATTGAGCTGGTCCAACTGATTGGTGTTTTTGAACTAGCAAGAGCATGTTCATTGGAGGATACTTGGTTATTGATGGTAAAGAGATATAGTTTTTATATAATCCAGATTGTAGTATAATACATATTCTTCTACTTATATTTATTGCTGTCTTTTTTTGCACTGAACTGGAGCCTCGTCATCTCGTCTCTCTATATACTGTACTGTATATAGCAGAGATGACAATAAAGTTTACTTTGACGTTGACTAAATTTCTGAAGGTTGTCTTTTCCCACGGTCACATGTTGGGTTGTGTTGTTGTTTTGATATCTTTTGGATTTTTGGTTATATTAGATATACACTAAAGATCTGGACTGGGACTAGCTAACTGAAAAGCCCAGGTTACACCCAATCCCCAGCAGCTATGACATCACCCTGAGCTGTGGGTTGAAAGCCAGTTTTAAGCCCTGAAACCCTTAAGGCCCTGTTGTACAAAGCCAGAGTTTGGGCTACAGGGTAACTTCAGGATTAACCCAGTGTCACTAAAGTTTTTGGTGTCACAAACGTTATTTTCTTGTTGCCATTGTCTATTTTATACATCAAAAATGTTTCTGGAGCAGGTGATGTTTGAGATAAGATAGCAATGCCATTCCTAGAGGAGCTGGAGACCTTGGTGCACAGAAGAGGGCCTGTGGTTTAAAAGATCAAAAGGTCTGTTTCTCTCTGACAAGAATCAATAAAATATTTAGTTTCTTAGGCGTAATATTATCCTCTCCACTTCCCCATCTAGGCATCAGCAATTTTTTCAATTTCATTGTTATCCATTGCTGTATATGGAGTTATAGACTGTCAAGTGTAGGTTTGTCACAGTACTGTTGTGGACATAGTTGGGGAGCCACCTGTGAGTCAGTGTTTTCCATGGCTGTTGTTGCAACTGTTAACTACTGTGGTTTACTGTTGCAACTGGAGAACCTTGTAGGCCTTTGTAGCCCATGAATATTAACACTTCCAACCCTGGAAACCTACAGTGCTGTTGTCATTTTAATAACATGGTTAGCTTAGCATAAAGAATAGAAACAGGATGAAACAAAAATATTTATATCAAAGCACATAAGCTGACCATTTTTTTTTTTTTGTGTGTGTGTGTGTGTGTGTGTGTGTGTGTGTGTGTGTGTGTGTGTGTGTGTGTGTGTGTGTGTGTGTGTGTGTGTGTGTGTCTTGTACAGTAACACTTCAGTCGATTTAAAACAGAGGAACTGAACCGAACAACCTAAGAAGTGATGTAATAATGTCCCACACCATGCCACCATGCTGTTATCCACACTGTTTATAATGCTAAGTATACTTATTATGTAAATTACACAATCTGTAATTAGACAAAGTAGGAGTCATTAGAAGGGCTCCTGCAGGTGAGTTGATGAGATGGGAATTGTCCTAAGTTGCAGTGATGTGTAACCCACAGCAACTGCCGGCAATGACTCATACTAACCATTAGGTGGTGGTATTGTGCTGTATTATATGGGCAAACGTCACCCTTCTTATTCTCTGCACCATTATTATTTTTTTCCTGTTGGTTGTCTTCTCTTTCTTACACATTATCTGCTTCACAAAAAACCGCACACATTAACACTTTCATAACCACTCCTCACTGTGCACACATTGTGCCAACACATGCACACAGTGCTGCTGACAGGCTCACACAAACATGCACACGTGCATGCGTTACTGGGTCAGGCACCTGGAGATATTTTTCATTCAATCCCAAAATGAAGATCAGAAATGTCAGACCCTTCTCTATTGCTTTCTTACTGTGCAGATCACTTTTTCTGGATCCTCTCGCCCACTCTGGTAATTTTTTTCCCTCCGTTTTCTCCCCTTCTCTTCATGTACGCACACATGCTGAGGCAGATGAATATCAATTCTCTTAACCAGTGTTCTTTTTGGGCCATCAATCTTATCTGTGCTTTCTATCCCCACTGCTTAGATGTGAGATGACAGACTTTTGTCTTGCAGTGTTGCGGGAAGAGACAACACAGCTATGCTTCAAAGGGACTATATTTAGAGAGGGGGTTTGTGTGGTGGAGGAAGGGAGGAAGTTTGAGATGGTGAGGAGAATGGAGGGGTAGAGAGAGATAAAGAGGTACAATGGGCGTAGGATAGAGAGAAAGTGAGAGAGACATGAGATGAAAGTGCAAGATAGAGGGTGTGCTGAATAAAAAATATGCATTCAGGAGAATCCTGGATGCAAGTTGCATGTATTAAGTCAGGCAGACTCACCGTCACTGAAAAAAAAGTGTGCGAGAAGACTTGAATGCAAGGAGGGAAGAAGATCTAGCGAGAGAGCGTCTGTGCTTGAGTGCTCTATCATATTCATGGATGAAAGGCCACTGGATACTGCTAAGACAGTGCAGCAAATGCAGCAAACTAGTCTGCAAAAGCGTTTGTTCTTGAGCATTTGCAGGTTGGAAAGACAAATTTTTGAAAACGGCTCGAGAGTCTTCTTAAATGTACAGTAGTGTCTTATTGTCCTTTTCCATGTCACTTGAATGTAAAAGCTGGAGATAAATATAAAGTTAATAAGTTTCATCATTAATAATGTTTAGATGAATCCACTGATTATTCAGTCTGTAAAAGGGCAGTGAAAAATGACCCTTACTATTTACAAAGTTTGTGCTTTGAGAGTTTTTCTTGATATATTACTTTAATAACTCAAATAGTGGCAGATCTGCTTTCCGCTTTCGATGACTCATTTCAGCACTTGCATGAAGATGCAGCCCCGTTCTTTTCCTCCTTATTGTTTTGGTTAGCACCTACACTAGCTACACAGCAGGAGGACCGTTTGTTCCAAAAATGGCCAGTAATCGAGGAAGCTCAAGAGGAAGAAGGGGGGGGGAAGTGACACGACGGAAAGAACAGAAGGTAAGGTGGGGCACAGGAGAAAACAAGGAGGAAAGGAGACTAAAAGGGTGACGTGAGAAGACCGGGCTAGCTGATGGGTGAGAGGAGGCGGGGAGTCCCTCTAGGTGTATGCTGTTATATAAGCAGTCCATTTAGTGGCACAAGACAAAAAGGTTGCAGGCCAGAGAGGAATAGAGGGAGGAAGGGAAAAGAGAACCAGAAAGAGGGGTGAGAACAGATTTAATAACTTAAGGTAGGGGGAGGAAGGGGAAGGGTGAGGGAGGGAAAATGCTTCAAATGATGACAACAACAAAGAGTAAAGCACAGAAATGGAGGCAGTGGCCTAGACAGAGACACAGCACCCCCTGGGGATGGACATATATGTGGTAAAAGTGCATAAAAAAGACTGATGGATCTCATTCGCCTGTAGTCTCTCCTTTCCTGCACCCTTTATCCGAGTTGTTTCCTCTCTTTCCACTGTGCATTGTGTCTGCGGTGGTTTTGCTGTCTCATCACCATTTTCCTATGAGTGGGAGTGCACAGCTAGTTAGTATAAGCAGCACAAGCTGGTGAAGACTGCCAGGGGAGGAAAATAGCAGGGGAGACAGCGAGAGAGTGAGAGAGGAATGTGGGGGGGTTAAAAAGAGAGAAAGAAGAAGAGAGCAAGAATGAGACAAAGATAGCACCACTGCACCTTTCACGTCTGTGCTAAAAAGAGCCTTAGGAGAATACTGCCAGTAATAAATAACAATGGTGAGGTAGAGCTACAGCGTAAGCCACTTAAAAACATACAGTGGACAGAAACAGAGCATTTAGCACAACCACAGGAAATCTACGACTGCTGCAGTAAAATGTAAAAAAAAACTCAACAACACTCAAATATCCTAAACAATCATATATCAGCAGCTTGGGGCAGTAAGGGATTACTAATTACAGTAGTGCAATTTCTTTCTCTGTATAAAGTTACACTAATTACACATTAAATTTTCAGTAACACTGTTACTTTGACATATTGTAGGCTTGTTCACAGCCTTATTGGAAGTTTTTTCCTGTCTGTGGGAAGGCTGTGCTAAATTGATGAGGGGGCTTGTCAAAAGTGGATGGCGGCTAGCTTTACCAAAAAAGAGAAAGTGCACTTCCTGCACTGGCTTGTTAACAAGGTACGTGTCCATTCAGGAGGCGCTCAGCTTTGTTCCAATTTGGAGAGCGTAAGAACTGTGAGCAGGAGGTTGGGACTTCTGGGGAGCTGTGTGTGGTCACTGAGGCTAGGCTAACTGCTGGACAGTCAGTTAATTCATCCAGATTTTGTGCCGGTTATTAAAGGGGATGTTTTCTGCTCTTTTCCAGTTTCAGTTTTTAAAGTCTTGGATTTACATGATTCACAGTTTGAAATATTTCTCATTCATTTAATATTGAGCTTTGGTGCAACCCCTCAATTCAGCTTTCTAATGAAATGAAGACTCTCTCAAACAAAAAGCATGAACCGAGAGATGACTGGTGCTGTCATCTCGAAATGACTGTATTAAGGATTTTCTCTATTTCTGACATCATATCAAGTATATCATGCAGCTGCAGCTGAAGTCTGACATTTTACATTGAGTTAAACTGAACAACATGATATTTAGTTACCATTAAAAATAATTTAAAAAACAGCTGACAAGTGCCTCTAAGGTGTAGTAGTTTACACATTCAACTTTTAACACACACGAAAGATGCCCAGATTGAGACAGCGAGGACACACACACACAAACACACTCACACAAAACAGAAAAGAAAGAAACAGCCTCAGGGAATCACAAGCTAATGTACTCCTAGTGCCGGTCTCAAGTCTAGATAAATGGAAGAGTTGCTTGAAGACAGTGCATCGATGTTAAATCTGTGTCAGATAACACATGTGGTGACTCCATGGAAGGTCATATTATTATTAAATCTTATATAAAACTTAGAGATAATAACGTTTCAAGAAGGATTTCAGTACTGAGTAAAACAACACCTATTGTGGACCATAAATCACTCCACATTCTCCACTGTTCACTGCTTTCACTGTTTTACAACCATATTTATCTATATAGTAAAAAAAAAGGCCCATAAAGATAATCCATAATACTGATTAGAGAGATACGAATACACAAATACAAATCCACTATTGTTAAAATCAAAAACATTAAAATTCATTGATTCAGTTCATTTGATGTCAGAGTTGAATTTAAAACATCCTGGTGTTGCCACGACACTAAAAAAAATTTTTTTTGCGTCGCTGTATGTGGAGTGAAGCTGTGGAACAGACTGAGTGATGAGCTGAAGGAATGTCCAAGCCTGACCCAGTTTAAAAATATACGGTTTTTCAAAGGTACAGGAAAGAAGAAGGGCTTTGATCAGGTGTTGTGACCCAGCTATGTGTGGATATGGATATCTGCTGGCCTGCTACTGGGGTATATCTAAGTGTGTGTGTGTGTGTGTGTGTGTGTGTGTGTGTGTGTGTGTGTGTGTGTGTGTGTGTGTGTGTGTGTGTGTGTGTGTGTGTGTGTGTGTGTGTGTGTGTGTGTGTGTGTGTGTGTAGTAAATCGTAAAGAAGGATTTAAACAATGGCAGATAAATGAGTGGTGATGAGTATTTATTAAATAATGGGCTTCTTTGTACTCCTTTCTATCTGTCTGTCTGTGCATCTATAGCTGCTGAGTAGCTATTAATGTAATTTTTCCAATTTTCAAATAACTTGTCCAACACTTGTAAAATGTTATTTCCCTTGCTTTCTCCACGAGTGGTGACATTTATTTTTTGTTTTGCTTTCCTAAGCTCGAAACTAGAACTGATCCAAGTGCTCAGTCACTTTTTTTTTTCTTTCTCTGTAATAATTTTTGCCAGATTAGATCAAAGGGAAAGCAGAACCACAGACGCTGCTGGCTTTCGAGGAAAAATAATCCTGGTGCATTTGTATTTGTTTATATTTATTTGCCGACTGACATGAATGGATATGAAATGTCTAAACCCACTAAGGTATTCTTCACATTCACAGAAGTTGGGTAGTGTTTGTTCTGCCACAGGTTCGCCTTACATTACCGCCAGAGGCTCTACTGTTTTCAAAAATCCATTAAAAACAGCTGGAAGAGACAAGCTGTTGCTTTTGACAAATGCAGTCCAACCCTGCAGTGGAAAAGGCAGTAATAGCGTTTGATTGTAGAATGAAGCACTTGTGGGTTGCATAGGCATTAATGCTGATAGGTACTGTAGAGGATAAATTACACTAGTATCATCCTTTGTAAATTCACAGTTCAACAGCTGTTAGAGGCTCAGTTTTGTGCAATAATATTAATGTTACATGAAAGCCAAATAACAGTTTTAAAGCAAAATTCTTTCATTATCCTGAAAATCTCCCAATATTCTTCATAGCCTTGTTTTGTGTGGTTTTCTTCCTAGATACAATTATTTTGATCTTGGGAATCCTCTACTCCTCCATGATTTATGTGCTTGAACATTTACAAAGCAATTATGAACAGAGCCTTCCTCTGTCAAAGACAGGAGTCTCACTATGCTTTAATTTAAAGTACTGAGCTTTGCATAAATGCCCAAACTACCAACACTTTACACAGCAAGTAATCTACACTCACCCAACACTCTATTAAGTACACCTCATTAGTACCGGTCTGTACCACCACCACTGCCTTAATCATTCAGCTGCGCATCCAACATGCAAATCTCCTGTTCGATCAAATCTTAAAGGTGCTCTACTGGATTGAGATCTGACGACTGTGAACGCGATTTGAATTCAGTGAACTCACTGACATGTTCAAGAAACTAGTTTGAGATGATTTGAGCTTTGTGAGATGGCAGGTCATCCTGCTGAAAGCAGCCATCAGAGGAAGGGTACACTGTGGTAATAAGGGGATGCACACAGTCAGCAACAATACTCAGGTACAGTGTGGGCTTTAAAAGATGCTCAATTAGCACTAAAAGGACCAAAGTGTGCCAAGAAAAAATTCCCCACACAATTACACCACAACCAGTCTGTATCACAAGACAGGATGGAGCCATCCTTTCATGTTGTTTATACCAAACTCTGAGCCTACGATCCAAATGTGGCAGCAGAAATCTAGACTCGGGCTCAGGCCAGGTTGTTTTTCAATCTTCTATTGTCTATTTGATAAGCCTGTGTGAATTGTAGCCTGAGCGTCCTGTTTTTAGCTGACAGGAGTGGCACCCGGTGTGGCCTTCTACTGCTGTAGCCATTCTCCTTCAAGGTTCAACATGTTATGCGCTCAGAGACCCATTCCTGCATACCTTGGTTGTAATGAGTGGTTATTTGTGTTACTATTGCCTTCCTATCTGCTCAAAGCAGTCTAACCATTCTCCTATGACCTCTGGCAACAAGGAGGCATTTTCTCCCAGAGAACCGCTGCTTGCTGGATATTTTCTCTTTTTCAGATCATTCTCTGTAAACCCTAGAGATGGTTGAGTGGGAAAATCCCAGCAGATCAGCAGTTCCTGAAATACTCAGACCAGCCCATCTGGCACAAAAAATTATGAAATGTTTAAAGTTACTTAAATCAACTTTTCTCCTCATTCTGATGGTCGGTTTGAACTAAAGCAGGTTGCTTTGATCATGTCTACATTCTTAAATGCAGAGTTGCTGCAGTGAGCAGTTGAGCAGTATATATCTAATGAACAGTGCAATGCAGGTGTCTTCAATGTTTTATGAGTTTTGGTTTCCAATACATAGTAAATGCCAGGAAAATGCAGCTAATGGAAGCTTGCAGTGCATGCATCGTGTTCCTGAGCGATGCACTGTATTTTCATCAAAGTCGCAAACTTTTGTCAGTAAAGATGAGGTCAGCGTGGCATCCTCACTGATTGCCTTAAAAAAAAAAAACAATCTCTCTGAGGTAATCACCATCAGCCTCATCGGGAGGATAAACTATCGAAGCACAAAATGGCGTGACTTAAATGGCATTCACCAATCGTCTGTTTAGCACCGGCAACACTCCTCCAATCAAGTCCCCTGCCAGGGACTAGCTAGACTCTGCTGATTTTCTCCGTACCTCAGCACCAAAACTCATTACTTGCGCATACACACATGCATACAAAGGACACACACACAACCATGAGACATGAACACACACACCCACGCACAATATCTCCTGTGAGTCGTCACTGATTGAGTTAATGCTGCAATTAACAGCCCCGTTTACAATGTTTCGATCCAAAATGGAGGACCAGGGGAGAAACAAGTGCTGAGCCAGTTTACGGGACGTGGCATAAGATGCAGCTCACTTCTATTACTATTAGGCGACTGGGAGTCATCCACTAGTTTCCTCCACTTCCTCTGTCCACATTGGTCTCTGAGACATTACCTTTTCATATTTGCTCATTTCTGTAGTAACCTCCTCCCAGTTCGTTCGATGCCTTTACTTTGATGCCGCTTTTGCCTTTACTTTTGCTTGTTTTAGTTTCACTTTATGGAAAGCTTAACAGTTCACTTTAAAAATCTACAAATATACACAACTAAGATTCTGACATATCGAGAGTTTCTTGATTTCCAGATTAAAAGCTGAAAACTGCTCGGGGACATTGTCGAGTCTGTAACTCTGCTAACGCTGAAATGTCAGAGCTTTCAACTGACTTAATCATTTCACTAATTAATACATTTGTGTTGACGTTGCCTGATCATGACATTTACACTGCATGCCAACAACAGGGTTTAACACCTTCATAAGTGGAACATTAAATACACAGTTATTCCTGATGTAATTTGACCATGCAGAAAGTTATAGATTTCTGCTTTGAAGTGATATTTTATTGATCTCTTCTTAGCAAAATCTCTTAGCTCTCTTTGCTTTTTCCTTCTCGGGAGGGCCACAGTGCAGTATCAGCTAAAGAACAGCAGCCAGCAGCGAGCCCCAACACAGAGGCTGGGAAATGAATCTCGAGGTAAAGTTAAAGGATGGCTTCTCTGCTCACTATTCCACCCTGTAGTCAGTACATCTCCCCCAACCTCAGTCCAGGCTTGCTGTTTTATTAAGTGAGTATAGGAAGCAGGCAGGACCCATTCAGCTATGTCAGGTATTAGCCACATTGTAACAGAAGCAATTGCACTTTACAGTAGAAGACAGTAGTTACTCTAAACTAAATTTCAGGGATGGTCTAGAGAAACGAAACAATAAATACCAACCTGAAATATAAAAAAACATAGTATGTCTAACATCAGGGCTTCTTCTGCTTTCTCTGAATAATTTAATGAATCCTTAATGAATGTGTAAATCCTAAGAAATCCCTACACCCAATCCCTTGGGGACCGTGTCCAAACTGCTTTGATGTAAACTGAGGAAAAAAAGAGAGAAAAACAACCAATCTTCACACTTCAGAAGCTTTAATTAGTAAATAGCTGGTATCTGTGTCTGATAAATGCATTTAACGCTTAACTATTTTTCATTATTTATTTTTGCATTTTTATTTATTCATTAATTGCTTCTATGATACACACAAGTCTATTTGTTAATTGTGTTTGGTCTGTGGAGTATGACGTTCACAGACAGCACTGTGATCCATTGCGAGATCAGGGAACAGATGAGGTGGAGGTATGTGCTGGAGAGAAGAGGAATGAAAGTCAGTGGAGGCAAGACAGAATACATGAGTGTGAATGAGAGGGAGAAAGGTGTAACAGTGAAGCTGCAAGGAGCAGAGGTAGTGTGGGTGGATGAGTTCAAAGACTTGGGGTTGACCATCCAAAGCAATGGACAGCACACAATAGAGGAGAAGGAGAGCGTGCACGTAGGGTGGAGTGGGTGGAGATGATTAACAAAAATGACCAGATGTGGAGCTGGAGGTGGCCTAGACGAAAATGCTAAGATGAGTATATCAGATGGACATCTGAGGCTGAGCAGTCTGGAGACATGTTTAAAGAGGTTAGGCCGACATGTAGAGGGATGGTTGATATCTTGAGCAAAAGAAGCTGAATTTGGAACAATTCGTCAGGCAGGACTAAAAGAGGAAGACCACAGAAAAGATTCATGGATGTAGTGAAAGAGGTCATGCAGAGAGTTAGTGTGATGGAAAACTGTGAGGGAGGCAGATGATCCATTGTGACAACATATAAAGGGAGGAGCCAAAATAAGAAGAATAAAACGTGTTTGGCCATATTTGTCTTTCTGCTAGTTTCTTATGTAACGTTGTGCATAGTTTTACCCCTTCTGGCCTCTCAAAATAATTAAATAAACTAATGATAGAAGAGAAAATTGACTTTTAATTTGGCTTCGCACAGTCAGATATCCAGCAAACACTTCTGACAGGGACACCAGAGGACATTTTTTAATGCTCGATTATGCAAAGGGCATTTTTTTGTTTGCTGTTACTGGCTCACTGGCTACACGTGTTTGAGTTGCAGCAGCGAGGGAAACAAAACTCATAATGATCACCCTAATAATGCCATTTCCACAGCTCCAAACTCTGATTAAATCACTTCCAGAGATTTACAGATTTGCTGCCAGCTCATTCAGAGGAAATATGAACAGGCATACATTTCATTGATTAATCTGTGTGGTTTAAGCTGCTCTTTACTTTCCAGACATCCACAGAGGAAGTTTAAATATCAAACTGAAGAATGGATGACACAGATGAATATTAAACTGTGGCTCTCCTCCAGCTACACTTTTTGCAAAAAATAAATATAACAGAGGCCAGTAGGCATCTTCTCTTTGCTTTTATTACACTGGAATGTTTCCAAGAACCACTAGGGAATATTTCTCTGGCTATTATTGGCCCTTGGGCTTTAGGCTTTGCATTGGTGTGGCAACTCACACTGTCAGCAATATGGCTTACACTCTAGTAAGCACTCAAATCCAGCAATTAAACTCCCTATTCTCATAACTCCGGTTTGGTTTAATGCAATTGGGATTTTGAGTGGCTCAAATTTCCGTGCTGCGGTGCTGCTATGTCCAAAAATCTGGTCATTTAATTGGAACAAATAGCGTGGACAAAAAACAGTTGAACATAAAAAGAAAACGAGAATAACTCCTCTCCTAATCACGGCAAAACCTTCAGATATATCATAAACTGATGCCAGTACCCAGTCACGGACAGTCTTGAAAAGTGATCCATCCCGCTGAGCTCTTGGTGTGATCGTACCCTGCAACATGCCGTGATAACAAGGGTCCATCTCTCCAAAGGTGAGGCTCCAATTGTACTTCACTACTAAAGGCCTGATCGTACACATCTGCTCTCTCTCTCTGTGAGATTGCTGCTCTTTTGCTTCGTTCTCCTTCCCTTTGGTTCACTACTTATCTGTCACCAAATCATGAAAAGCAGAAAAAACTGTCTTTTCTACTTTTAAGCAAAAGGTCCACCATTCATAAATGGACATAATGAAGCATACAAGCCATATCATAGATATACATAATTGTACATAGAGACAGTCTTTGTAACATTACCTTTCTCTGGGTCTCTTGTAGCACCAAAACATCCCACTGAAGCACTATGAAAGACCTCTAATGGTGTCACTGTGGTAAAATACACCAAGAACACAGCAGCAGATCCCTGGAGGCCTCGAGGTTTTGGTTGTTTTTCTACCACATCCTCCAGGTGTGTGATCGTATTGAGGAAGGTCTTGGGGGCCACAAGTTAAACCCTGAGATGGTTTTCAAACTATTTCCAAACATTTTTCCCAACGTGACAGGGCAGATTATCTTGCTGAATGAGACCAATACCCACAGGCAACATCACTGCCGCGAAGGGATGTGTGTAATGTGCAGCTAAGTGCTAAATGTCAAAACATTGTCCACATGAAAGCCAGAAGCCAAGGTTTTCCAGTACATTATTGCCCAGAACAATGCAATGCCTCTGTTGGCTCGCTTTTCTCCTGCAGTGCATCATGCTGCCATCTCTTACCCAAGTAAATAATTGCAAACACACCTGGCTGTTGAAATAAAGTAAAAAAAAAATGTGATTCATTAGACCAGGGTATCCTAGTCCATTGATCCACAGCCGAGTTTTGAGGCTCATGTGCCCTTGGCAGTACTGAAAAGGGATCTGCATGGAGCTGCTACAGTACCCTCTGCTATTCTGCTAAATATCTGCTAAGTACCTTAATCTAGTGGACATCTACAACAATGCAAAAAGAAATCTCTTCAGCCCTGATCTAGGACACAGCCATCCTCTAGCACAATCTACAATCACACATACTCGGAGTAGTCAAAATGACAATAAACATCCACAATCGATTTTTTTTTCAGGTGGATTTCTTTCTTCCATCTTTTTCCATTTCAAGAGCTACTCCATCTACCCAAACTGAAAATGAGATTTCTTGAAATTTTTGACAAGTTTGGACCAAAGGTCCCCGCAGGACGTGACAATCAAAGCCCAGTGTGGCATGTTTTTCTGTCATCAAATCAAATCAAAATATTAGCTGTGAGAAAAGGTCTATTTCTATTTTGTTTACTGTATGCTGCCACTTATACAAAGGGTGCTGGCCTTAGAGGAAAAAGAGAGGCAGCCTGACAGACAGTGAGATAGCAGAGGAGCTGTGACACACAATAGGAGCTCTCATCAAGATGAATTCTCCACAGTGCACACCTTCACAAAGGGAGCCAGGCAGCTCCCAGTGGACCATGTGGTCATGTCCAAAAAACAAAGTGCTTATCCTGCCAATCTTAAACTGTCTGGTTACTAAAAGAGCAGAAGACACGCTCGAGCAAGACAGGGAGTGCACAAACATACATCAGCTAAGTATTCACGTAAAGAAAATCTTTAACAAACGAGACATCTGAGGCACCGTACAGGTAAAAGTGAACATAAAATAACCACGTTGCAAAAATATAGGCAAAGCATAACACAAAGGTAAATCCACAGAGGGAGCCACAAGACAACAGTGCCGCTTACATTATCTTTACAAAGTGTAGTATGCAAGCTTTGAAGTTCAGTGAGTGAGGGGGCTCGGCTACTCTCACAGGAAGTTAACCACAGTAGGGCGTTCATTTTCAAAAAACCTCCGTCTGTAAGCTCCTTCTCTGGGCTTGCACACATATCCCTCTCTCATCCCGCACCAAAGAGAGGAAAGAGAACAAAGGCGAGAGAGAGAGAGAGGTGCGAGGTGGAAAGGAAGAAAGGAAGATGAAGGAAAGCAGTTCTGGGTCAGATTTAAACTGGACGATATTCAGACAATCTAATGGATGCCAAGTAGAATAATCAGTTTTTTTTTGTTTTTTTCATCTCTAAGCCATGGCAACTGCAGGGTTTAATGTAGGTGTAAGCACCCCCTCCCCGAAGACCACCATGCATACACACAGTCTTTGAAAACTTAAAAAGAAACCTCAAAGCGCACTCCCTGATTACTTACTCTAAATACAATTAACTTACACATGTCTTTAACAGATAAAACCCCCAGGTTCTTTCCAGCTCACACCAAACATGCAACAGCACAAATGCACAAACACTTCCTAGCAGGCCTCCATAAATAATTCACCCATTTTCTTAAAATAACCCATCGCCCCTTTTAAAATATATCCTCCTTTCTTTGTGCAAATAACCCTCTAGCTCACACAGCAGAGTGGTCATGGAGTAATTATTTACACGTTCCAGCAGGGAGCACTGATAAGAGCCCCGTACATGAGGAAAGAGAGATGAGGACCGTCTGCTCAGCTAGCATGTCAATTGGTGGTCCATTAGCAGGTGATGCCAGGCGGGCATGCTGAAAGCAGCTCCCAAGGTAGGTACAACAAACCTTTCTCTTCTGAATAACTGACTGGCTGCAGCCAATGCTCACCCCTATTTCTCTTTATCTCCTCACCTGCGTGGTTCCTCTCCCTCCGTTGTTCTGAAACCTAACCCCAGTTTTTTCTGCCTGCCTTCCGTCACTCCCCATTTCTTAGGGTTATGAATAGTGAAAGTTGCAGGTACATAAAATGTGCTTGTGCAACCGAGGAAATGAAGCGAGGAGCATTCTGAAAGCGTTCGATGCGAAGCATCCTGGGAGAGGCAGTGCGTCTTTCAGCATGTTTGCTTCTTCAGGACAGTTTTTAACACCACAGCTGCTGCTGTTTGGCAACGCAGGCAGAGAGTGACTGGAGAGGGAGAACGGGAGCACTGGGTGCAGGAGGCTGAAATGCTACATGTTTGCAATGTTTTCTGTTTAAACACTTTAGACTGAGGCAGGATTTCAGAGGCCAGCTCAGAGAGGAGGCTTCACAGAGATAGACCTGGAACGGGGTGAGGGAGAGGCAATTGTGGGTGGCGGTGAATTAGACCAGACAATGATACACAAGGAAATCAACCTGCTTTCAAAAGCTACAATATCTCCTTGTGAATATGGAAATCCCCTCTCTGGAACAACTTTGTGATGAGGAACAATGCATTATCCTGAGGAATCAAATCAAATTAAAACACCCCCTTGCCATCCTTCCATGTGCAGTGCAGCATCTAGCTGAGGCCATTAATGAATACCGCCTCATACCATCTCCTAATGGAATTGCCTTGTCTTGGAGTTCACTGCTGTGACACTGGCTCAGCAGTGGCAAAAAGATTACTAGAAAGATTAAAAGATAGAATAAACCAGAGGCTGTGCATGACAGACAGACAGGCCCCAAGATCACACATTAGATAATTGGTGCAAGAAAAAAAAAATCCCCTCACTCCGTCTCTCCTCTGTTTTCTGCTGGGGTTTAGAAATGGTGGGCAGCAGATCCCCGCCTGGCGTGCTGTCACACCTCCACAGTAAAAACTGTTTGAAGAGGCTGGAACAAAGCCTGTGTGCTGTGTCTGTGTGAAAATGTTGCCTTTGTGGGTCTAGTGATGAGCCTAAATCCAGTGGCGTAGTTAGCAATTCTTCACACAGCTGGTTAAAATCGGGAAGGATGCATTGTCGATCCACCCAAAAGAAAGACACACAAAAACAAACATACACACATTTTTTTCCCCTCCTCACTGCAAAACAAACATTCTTTCACTCCACTACACATGCAAGCCCCCCCCCCCCCCCCCCCCCCCCCCCCCCCCCCCCCCCAACTCTCCCCTTTTTTGTGCCAGTGCATCTTTTTCTACTGTATTTTTTCCACTTTGCTCACTCTACACTATCTTTGTATCTATCTACAATGTGTAGTTATCTCCTCCTCCATCTCCTCCCCTCTCAGAACAGCCCAGCCAAGGGCTTGTGCCCTTTCATAATTCATGGAGTTGTTCTTATGGCTCAGGCAGCCATGTCGGATGTGAATCTGTGCGCCTCAAAGGCTCACTGAGCCTACACAGCCTCAGCTACGAGGGTTACCGCATGAGCTACTGTGCTCAGGTATCATACAGGACCAAGTCAACACGCCCGGTCACACCTGAAACATCCAGCACATGCAAATGATCTGCTTTTGTTTAGAGTTGCACACTCTATACCACCTTTGTTTTGCTAGTCAATTTTGTATGCCTTTATGCACCGAAAGCTATGCCTAGGTGAAAATCTAATAATACAATTTATCACCTGTCAGCAGAATTGTGTTGTGAGGATTAGACTGTGCTGTGTTATTATTATCCAAATTGGTGAGTTTTCACTCACTTTTATCAGATGGTAATTAAAAATATAAATCGTTTAATTTATGCCTACTAAGAGTGTAAGCGTTGAAGCCAAGTTTTATTATTTTATTTGTCATTTCACATTATGCTATAAATATATGACTGACACACATGTCCATAAATCTATGCCTCTTATTTCTAAGGCCAACTGGAGCAGCGAGAAAGCAACTCCAGGGAGGTTCACAAATGAAAAGAGCATAACTACTACTACTACTGCATCTTGTTATTCATTCTGCGAAGTCTCTGGAAATCTAAGTGATCAAGACCGTTGCCTAACGCTTCGTGTTTAGGTTTGCAGCTACATCAACCATGTTTATGTTTATGTTATATTCAAGTTAATAATTTTTGTAACCTCGTAATGGTGCTCCTTCTTTGCCAGGTCTCCTTTGAAAAAGAGATTTGAATCTCAAGGGACCTCCTGGCTAAATAAAAAAATGTATAAATAAAATTGTCATCCTAGAAGAGACTACTCTCATTAGGAAAGAGATATTTCATCACAGGGTAAAGGTGATCAATCAGAACAACACTGTATTGATCTGCAGTGCCTTGCAGCATAACAGAGATACTGCATGCTCTCACTGGAAGGATCAAGGGTTCAGGTTTTTCCTTTAATTTGTCACATATATTTACTGTTATCAGAAAGTATTGTGGGGCGTGACAGCAAATAAGTTGTATTTATCATACTGAGCAGATATGGAGCAACATTAGCAATTTTAGCATTTTATCTTGTGTTTTTGTGTGTTTTTGTTGCTGCAATATTTTCAACACCCAACAAGAAAAACACGAGTGGAATCGTAGACTGTATTTAAACAAGGTAACCACCATGATGTCTCCCACCGGTTATGCTTTGACCTGAAATGGGTGGGTGACTAAGAAACAAAGGACGCTGTTTGCCCTGTCAAGTTGAAGATATCCACACTCCAAGTCTATTTCTTATCTCGCTCTCTTATCCGAAGAGTGACCATGTTTTAAAATAAATAAATAAATAATAATAATAAGAGACAAAATGTTGTATTCATTAAGGTTTAAAACCAGTGACAGTGACCATGAATTGCTCAGGTGTCACAGGAGGCGCTGTGAAAAAATTTGCTAAAGCCCCAGTCCACAGACTGGGGAATCACAATTTTTCAGTGATTCCCCCCCGTAACCACCAGTTGCTAGGAAAAAATGTATACATTTAGTATTAGCTAAATTAGCTTTCTAATATCTTTGACTGATACTGACCTTTAATCAAACACCACACATTAGTCAGCCTGCGTTATTAAAATAAAAGCCCATTGATGGCATTTATTGTATTTTCATTTTTTATTCATTCGTTCGTTTAAACGCTTTATATGTTTTATTGAACTCATTTTTTATTTTAAAGTACTAAATGTATTCAAGACTTTACCATGCCTTCCGTAATTCTACATTCATTTCTTACTCAGTGATTTTAAGTGTGCAGCAGGGGTGGAAAGTGACAAATTGTAATTACCATCAATACTGCAGCAAAGTCACTTTTTAGCAGCCTTATAAAACCCAATAATTTTATCTTTAGCTAGGCAAAGTACACTCTGCAATCTGGTGGAGACTTAAAGAAGCATATCGTATGAATGGATCAAATTGGTGAAATTGCTCAATATCACTGTGAATGTTTCAGTTGCTAGCAGTCTGTAATTTGCATGTAAGTTATCATCTAAATTATCTGAAAACATTTGCCAACTAGTTGCTAAAAAGTAATAAAACTGTAAAGAGTGCAATGCAAATGTAGAACATCTGCTTTCAAGCTAAAATGTGTTGATTGTGCCTCGGTGCTGCGGCCAGCACATTTTAAAAGGAGCTTTGTTTTCAGGTCTGCCTCTCTAGTTTTCATCTCGCCTTTTCAAGATTCACCACTGCTCGATGGTTAGTTAGCGAGTGTTTGTAGAAAAGTCTCTGTCTTCCATGCTAGTTATCAAAGCAGTCACAAAGAGGTTTTAGTGCCGCACTTTTTGAAACTTTTGAAACCAAACCAGCAACCACTGACCAGGAGTGCGCTTATAGCACTTTTTGCATCCAGTGGAGTTACCCACAGTCGGTGATTAGAAAGAAATCAGCTTTAGGAGCTGCATCCAGTGTTCATAGGCCATCTGTGGTGGAAAGATGCAAAAATGCTCTGCAGAACTGAGGCGAACAGCAGAGTCTGGTGATGATTCTATGTGGCTCCCAATACATTGTAAAAATAAAATATTGGGTAAAGTAGTTTTAAATATCCCTATATTTATTTCAACTTTATCCAGACTAAAACAGGAACTTGTCTGGCAATCGAGCAGGGAAAAAAAAAAAGATAATCTAAATGTTCACACAGGGATGAATATATTTAAAATAATGAAACGCAACAGGGCATCCAGTGTTTTTGATGTGAAATGACAGATGTGACTGGTCAGTTGACTGGAAGCAGAATTAAGCTGCAGGCCGTTTGCGTCTCACTAAGCAAATCTGTGGGTAAAATGTTGCATGTGGCAAGAAAACAAAGGATGAGTCTCTCTGCTAAACAGACAGCAGCTGAATACATCAGGATACTATATGTACATACACACACACACACACAGAGAAGTGCATCAACACAAACACACGTCCGTCTGTGTACAATCCCATTAAACGCACACACACCTACACTGCTAAGTACTCACAGCTGGGCTTTTCTTTTCTCACACACCCGGCCCAGATGAGTGACAGCTTTATGGACACGCTCTGAACACACAGCCATGCACACAGTAACACATACATTAAAACACACACACACACACAGGCGTTCACACCAACAGAATGAAAAGGAGACTCGTTAGCTACTATAATCAATGTTAATCACTGCAGACTCGCTTCACTGTCAAGAGTGTGACAATGTGTGCCTGTGAAAGAAACGCAGAGAAAGAGAGACAGAGCAAAAGAGAAAGAAGGAGAGAGAAACACAGACAGACGGGGTGGAGCAGGGCAGGGAGAGTGTAAAAAATGTGCAATGGTATCCAAAAATATACACTGCCCATGGAGCAGTGAACCCACTGCAGTTTTGATGTACTTTATCTTGTTTTTCAAGGTCTGTTTTCTTGGGTCCGTGTGGCTGAGCCTCGGTGGGAGATGTGGTCGGGCCCGGTTCGTGCCGACAGAGTTTAATTTCAGCCGGGGGGCAGGGGGACAGAAAGGGAGGGTATAGAGGGCACAGAGATGGGGGTATGTTAGAGGTAGCTGGGCGTAAAGATAGAGAAGACGGATAGGAAAAGAAGAGATGAAGGAATATAGAGAGAAAGATAAGAATTGTGTCGAATGGCGGAAGTGCGCCCGGGCATGGAGATAGTGGAGAGGTGAACCGCTTTTACCGAGGCACAAGAAAGGAATGTAGAGACGGAGGGCGGCAAAGAAGGGAAAATTGAAAGATGTGAGAGGAGATTATTAAGAAAAGATGTGTAATGCATAAATAACCGGTAACAACAGGAATGGGTCCACTGGATGCACTGTAAATGTGGAAAAATACACTGTTTTGAAGTTGGAGCAGGGACTGGTGGAGGCCAAGGTGAAGGGAGACCGACAGCAAAGAAGGAGACGGCAGACTGGGGGCAGCAAGTAACAGACAGATTGTGTTTATCAATATGTAATACAAATGTGGGTGTTGTGAAATGGGCTTTGGCCTTCACGGTTTAACCAAAACTTTAGTGCAAAGCTTAGCCGCTTAACGGGCAGCCAGCGGGAGCACACACTGCATAGTAATGTCTGCAAGTGGTGATTAGAATTTCAGATAGAGACAGGCGGGCCGCTTTGCCATGATTTCTGGGCCTAATGCAACCGGCCTGTGTAGTGAGGCATTCAGGAGCTCTGAATGTGACCTTATGTCCGCAGAGATAGAATACTCTAACAGCCTAATGTACTGAGCTCTTGCTGTGTGGGTGTGTGTGAAGCATGACAGAGCAAGGCGAGCTGCCATATTTAACATGCACAAACTGTAAACACAAAGCAAGGATTAAGCGTCGACCTCGTGCATAGGTCGCACTGCCTGGCATCACTTTATATTAAGTACACACAGACAATCACTTCACATTTCGGTGAAGTTTGTCCATCTGCTTGAAATTTGATGGCTGTCAGTACAGAGGGATCAGCGGGAGAGAGAGAGGTGAGTGGTGTCAGAGTAACAAAGACAGGGAGAAGCAGATGGAGGAGCAGAGATCAGGAGAGGAGCAACAGACGGTGAAAGGCAGCAAAGAGAAAGAACAGAAAGAAAGAGAGAGAGAAAGACGAAGAATAGAGGAGAAGTCGCTTCTTCCATTCTTGTCAGTCTTTATGATTATGTTCCTCGCCTCCTCTCCATCAGCCACTGGGTAACCTTCAGCACAAGACCCAAGTAGGGATGATGAATTGAGATGAAGAGCAGAGAAAGGACGAAGATTAGCAAACACGGACAGATGATGAAAAATGACAAATGGAGGGAAAGTGAGTGAGGGAGAGAGTGGAGTGAAGGAGGAGGTGTTAGAAGAGAAAGTAAAAGTGGAAGGAGGAAAGGTGACATTGGGGGAGAGGGGGGTGGAGTGTAGAGGAGGGCAAGCCGCTGGCTTTTAGCTGGAGGACGGCCACAGGATGACATTAGAGGAGCGCACTTTGGCTGCTCCTGCTGGGAGGTTCTGCACATGGGTACACACTAACACGCAAAGAGAGAGGCGGATAAACAGACAGACAGCCCTGCAAACGCGCACAGGAACACACACCACACACCACACACACAAGTAAAAATAAGCACCTGGTGTTGCATCCTTATGCCTCCTAACCTGTGGGGAGCCCACCCTGCTCATCCCCTCCACTTCTAGTCTAGTTTGTGCGCTGGCCTGATAACCTTCATGGCAACTGGGCTAAAGACACACTCGTGGTGACAGGTCTGACTACCTGGAAAAACAATGATAACTTTGTCTCGCAGGGCTTCAGAGGCTCCTGCCAGTTACAATAGGGGTGAAATTATAAGCACCAAAAATAGAGCATGTGGCATGTTGTAAATAAGAAAAACGCAATTGAAACAGAGTCGTATTTTAGTGTTAACTTTATGACAGGGTGGACGCCACTCATCGCATGGGCTAGACAGATAAATTAGCTTGCTAATATATTTCACTGACACAGGCCTTTAATTAAACAGCACACATTAGTCAGCCTGTATTATAAAGTAAAGTCATCATCTTCTTGTCCCTTCACAGATTCTTAGAAACACACCATCACAGACATGGCATTCATTTTATTTGAATTTTTTATTCATTCATTCAGATGCTTAATATGTTTTATTGAGTTCATTTTTTTTATTTTAAAGTAAGTAATGTATTCCAGACTTTACCATGCTTTTCCATGGGCGTGTAATTTTACATTCATTTCATTTCTCTGTGATTTTAAGTGAGCAGCAGGGGTGGAAAGTGACTAATTGTAATTACCATCATTACCGCAGCAAAGTCACTTTTTTAACAGCATTATAAAACCCAATCATTTTAACCTTTAGTTAAGCAAAGCATTTTGTACACTCTCTAATCCACTCCAGTGTAGACTTATAGGAGCCCATTACTTGAATGAATGAATGAATTTCAGAATAAATGAGGAGAATATTGGACATATTCAACTAAAAATGATTTCTTTAGCACTACAGAGTATGCATAATAGGAACTATATCTTTCTTTGAACCCTCAAAATAACTCACATCACAGGAGTGCAATGATGGTGAAATCAGGCTGTTTCTTGTCAGTGTTTCAGCATCACTGTTTGCTTTAATCTTGATCAGACCAACACTGAAAGGCCAAAGAAGTGTCCAAAAAAATACTGATAGCTATATAATTAAAAAAACAAGCAACACATGTTTGAATGAGTGAACATTAAGGTACATCAAATGTTTTTTTAAATTCTTTATACTACATGTTCAGGGGTTTGGAACAGTTGGACAGTGCAATCTGAAGAGCTCGCTCCCGGCTGAGGCTGGAAAATCTAATCGGATTTATATCAACAGATTTATATATAAGACCCATAACGACCACAGGACGTGAACGTGTTGGATTTCAAAAACAGGAGAAAAAGAAATGACAGAAGCAGAGGACAGAGTGACCTGTATTTGTGTAAGGGAAGAACAAGCGAGCGGGAAAGAAAGTCTGAGTGAAGAAAAGCAACCTAATGAAAGGAAGGGTGACTCATTTGCTGATGAAAAGAGCATTGCACTCCTCTTCCAAATTGCCCCCATTTAGACGAGCCACCTCGAGCATACACGCACACACACACACACAAACAACTCAGTGCCCTTTACCTCTCCCTCGGAGCGAGGCATAAACGAGTGGAGTGACAGACATGGAGAGCCGATGGGCCCCCTCCCCAGAGAGCGGAAAACGCACTCAGCCGCACTGATCTTAAAACAACAACCTTCCCCCTTTGCTTGCTCGATTCCCCCCCCCCCTCGCTCTCCTCACCCACTCTCCACCTCTTTTCTTTCCTCACATCCTCATAGCTCACGACCCCTGCTTAATTTCCTCATTCTCCCTTTATTTTCCTTTGCGACTCCTTATTCATCACAGTTTTTTTTTCTCCTCTTCTTCTTTTTCGCTGTTTATTTGCACGGCTTTTGTTTGCCGTTTGCTCTCGTTCCTTCTAACACTGCAACCCAGCCATAGGTTCTCAGCCCCTCCTCAGTAATCGTTGCTCTTTCAAATGTTCGTCTCCCGCTCTGTCTCATCCATTTGATCACATTTTCATGTCACCCTTTACGTCTCATAAATATCCAAGAAGGATCATTGACCCTGCTCTAGTTTCTAGCACAATCTGCATCTCTTTTCTCATTCCCCTTGCTGAATCCTTGGTAGAGCTGAATGCTTTAAATAAATATCCAATTTTAATGCGTACAGGAGCAATTCAGCCCATTTTTACATTAAAATAAATACTTCACATATCATTAAACTCTAATTT
This sequence comes from Pelvicachromis taeniatus, assembly GCA_015108175.1. Taxonomy (NCBI): domain Eukaryota; kingdom Metazoa; phylum Chordata; class Actinopteri; order Cichliformes; family Cichlidae; genus Pelvicachromis; species Pelvicachromis taeniatus. Next base: position 43,397 of record VURO01048207.1, read on the forward strand.
ATATAATGTCTCTCACTTCCTGAGTTACTGCCCTATTGGTGCTTCAGATAATGTGACCATGGAGATTAAGTCTTGAAGCCTGAAGGTTAAATTAAAATGATGCCATGACATGCTTGCACAATAGCAATATACATACCTGCCTTGGACAAGGTAAATAAATGACCTGCATCTAGACTGTCACTACAAAAATATGGACTGGAATACTTATTTAGTCAGAGACCAAGCACATTCACAATACCTCAGGTCAGAGTTGCATAATGCATATATCTTAAGGCAGTGTTGTCTTAAATTGAACCCGGCAAGCTGTGCACTTACTCCAAATGATGATTGCAGCTTTTGACCTTGATTGCCAGGGTAGCTGCTGAATTTGACCAACTTTTCCCATAATGGAAAATTTATTTTACAATAAAGATGACAAGTTAGCCCACACAACAATACCAAAGAACACCACAATGTCTGACCAAAATAATGTCCCCGTTAACTAACTAGCATTGGAGATGTTATGATATCTTTTTACTCTTTCTTGAGATTTGTTCTATATTTTAATTTTTCTGTGATTCTTTTGTTTGTTCTTTACTTCTTGCTTCTACCTATTCTTTCTCCTGTTGGTTAACCAAGCTTTTTGAGTGTATATAGTCCGGTCTTTGCCAGGTCTCTTGTCTGTTTATACTACCAATGTTCTCCTGGTTTTCCTCATGCATTCTGCATGTTTTGTGTTCTTTATGGACTTTGTATTTCATTTGTACTTTTACAACAGCTGAATAAAATATTTGTCTTATGTTGTTGCCATTCTCCGAGTCCTGTATTTGGGTTCTCTGTCAAGATTTCTGGCAGTTTGCAGCCCCTCCCTTATATGAAAAACAAAGGAATAATTTCAAAATTTACAAGTAGCAATTTTAAAAACATATGTATGTTATAGAAAACAGTATCTGTTAACCACAGAACTTTTAGGCATCTATTTGAAAAAAAAAATCAGATTTCGTGGACTTTCTAAGACTCATTCCTGCATCCCAGGTATTTTTGGACTGTTAATGGTCCATGAATAATTAAAGAACACATTTGAGCAGGGACGGCACCTGAAGTGATCTATATGATGCCCTTCAATACCAAAATATGAAAAAGGTGAGTTTTTTTAATTATCATGCAGCTAATGTACAGAGGCTGACATTTTTCTGATGCTGGGCATACGGCTACTAGTGTTCTTGTGTATCCTTCAGCACATCAGGACACCCACAAGCACAGCAAGGACTACACGTGGAAAATGACAACTACTGCAGCTGCACCATAGCTCCGCTCGGACATGCTCATAGGAAATGCAGCAAGGGTCAGGGATGGAAGTACTTTGCAACGGAGGCGTATCACCAAGGGTTGATAATTGATTTGCAAAAGGCAATATGCAAATTATGTTATTGTGCTTTTCAGACTAAAGGAGGATTCAAAATTAGAAGCACTATAACATAGCATTGCTATTCTGATGTTTAAGCTACTGGTACTATTGTTATACCTCATAGTAATATAAGTCGTCCTAACATTTCAGTCTGTATCTTGTCAACAAAATATGATGTTAAGAGTTCTGTGTTCTCGATTTTTTTTTTTTTTAATTTATGCACATGCCATTTTTTGCATTGTTCAAACAATTTTTAACAAAGGAATTAATTTTTTATTATACCTGGTATAATTTTGTTTTTGTTTTTTTTTCTTTAACCATGTTATCAATTTGTGTATGGACACCAGTTTGATTCTACTGGTATCGGTACCAACTTCTACATATTCTATTACTTACATATTCTACATATTCTACTTACTACATTATTTCCTCACCAGTGTTACGCAGGCATCCATGGAGTATCTCCTTGTCCTGCTCACTATACTATTTGATATTTTATATTAGATACTTGCTTTTCATGAGTGTGGAACAGTCAGAGCTTTACAAATAAAGTTTAAGTGGAAGATTTCACGGACTGCCAGCTGCCCATCGTTTTCACTTCATCAGAGAAATTCTTTACCCAAAACAGGACCAATTGGAGTGGCGAGGCTAACGTCCAAATTACACCGTGTGGTTTCTTCCTTCATAATAGGAATCTTGGGACAAGTGTACACTTGCATGCAGAGAGCATATTAACCAAACAAGAATGTCTTAGATGTTCAGTCAACTCACTGTTGGGTCAACAATTAATGTTAATTAGCTGCAGCTGGGTAAATCCGCTGCCAACAGTGTTTGCAAAATAAACAGCCAACAAGTAAAACTTTCACACCCTACAGCTCGTTAACACTCTTATTTGTTGCAAGTTATTTAAATTGGGGCTGATAAAAAAAAAATGTAAAGACTAAGACGTGTTACTAAAAAATCATAACAATTGTTTTAAAACCTTTCATCACTGCAAGATACCTACAGTTCATTGCAATCTTCACCTCTTTTTCTCTGTTTTTCTCTTTACCCCCCCCCCCCCCCCCCCCCCCCCCCCCTCCCTTCTCTCCCCCCCCCCCCCCTTTTGTTTTTTTTTTTCTTTCTTTTTAAAAAAAAAAAAACTTTTGTTTTTTT
>VURO01048207.1:65573-78501 GCA_015108175.1 Pelvicachromis taeniatus
AAAATTAAAAACAAAAAACCCAAAAAAAAAAAACAAAAAAAAAAAAAAAAAAAAAATTAATTGTACTTTATCTGTGATATGTGAGACTTTTTCAACTCTCACACTCAATGCAAAGAGTATAAAAGCAAACTAGTTCTTGTGGTGTTTTGTTCATCTTCCTGCACCCATTAATTTCCTTTTTTTATACCAATAACTGTTAAAATTGTTCTCAACTGCCAGGTTAAACTGAGCTTGAGCCATGAAGAGCATCTCCCCTTGCTTCTTTATTGTCACTGGATAAAAACCAAGCTTTATAAACCTGTCTGTCTCGTAGCGTTAACTTTTTAAAACCACAGACGATCAAAATGTGAGTAATTTTTTTGGGGATGTGCAGTGCAGGATATGGGCACCCTATAAGAAGTAGAAAGAATTTGGGAACATGAAACGTAAGGGCTTAATAGAGCAGCGATAAAGCGAAGGATATAAGTGAAACAAATAGAGGAATACTTAAAAATAACAAAGATAAATTGTGAAAGTTAATCAGTGTGTGGACATTGTTTACAGTGGTTGCAACATAAAGAGAATACCAGGCAGACTTTTATCCAGTTCATAACACAGCGTGTGCCTGAAAGGTGAGCTATGCTGTGAGCTGGAAAACTGTTATTGCTGCAAGATTTGCCCTCAGAGTCATAGAGGTGTAATATCTCTGTCCATCAAAGGGAGCAAAGACTCAGCACATTTCATATAAGGGAAAATGAACCGGTGTAAACTTTTACTGCATTTATGACAAATGTCGTCTGCAGAAGAAAAACAAACAGAAGATGTGAATGACGGCCAACTTTAAATGGAATCGAAAAAGATTACAATGTATACGTGTGTGTGTGTGTGTGTGCGTGCGTGCATGTGCGTGTGGGTGAGAGAAATTCGAAATTCATAAATCTTAACTGACTTAAATTTGACTGATCTCCTGTTCAAAATCATCTTCTCCTGCATCCCTGAACCCTGTTCAGCACATATTCTATTTTTAGATATCTCACTGGTAGTCCTCTTCTTTTATGAATGCAGGCAAATCTGGCAAGTGAAACAGGTGGTGAGCCAAGACTTTCACATTTTCCCTCAGGTTTGTCAAAACATTATAGCAGACCTCCACCTTGATCTTCTTCCTCTGGGGAATGGATTCATGGTGTACAACAATGTGGATGTTGACCAACATGCTCCTGGTCTCACTGCCTGATGTGCTGGAAGGCTTGGAAAATGTGGACACTTCAACTGAAAAGTGCCTTCATCACTAGCTATATGAGAGAGAGAGAGAGAGAGAGAGAGAGAGAGAGAGAGAGAGAGAGAGAGAGAGAGAGAGAGAGAGAGAGAGAGAGAGAGAGAGAGAGAGAGAGAGGGACGGACGGACGGACAGACAGACAGGTTGGCGTAATACATAATTTACAGACATAATTTCAATATTACAGTCAAGAAGAAAATCTGAGGAGAATAAGAAATGTGCCTTTCTAAAATTAGACTGAAATGATAGCTTGAGTTCCTCCAATTTTTGTAACCTCAGTAGGATTTCCCTCTTTCAGAAGAATAAGCTTGGCAGTAATAACTTTTTTTATTGTGAAAATTTTCCAAAGTCTCACTGTTCCACAGTTATGCATTGCTGCCCAGAAACTCCTCTATTATTCTATAATCACCATTATTCTCTGTCCCACAAATATTTCACTCATTAGCATGAACACAAGTGAAGACCTGTCCCATTCTACCCCAACTTCTTTTCAGCGTATCTTTGTGGCATTTTGTTTGTTTGTTTGTTTTTGTTTGTTGAGACAAGGTGTGGCCTGTTTCCAATCATCAGCACTGACAACAGACATGCCCAGTGAGCCAGAGCTCTCCAAAGCCCTCATAGCTTAGTTTCTGTGTGGTCAGGATTTCAGTTGCCATTTGGTTTGTTTTATTGCACTAAACTATATTGGATACAGTATATCTCTGCACTCATGCACTCACTCACACCACTAATACTAATGACTAAACACACAATAGTTCGTTTAAGGTCTTTTTTTGTTTCTTTAATCCTCTGGGCTGGGCTGATGCACCGGCACATTTAAATCAATCAAATTAAAGTGGCGTAGCAGCTTCGCTGAATTTCTATTTCAACTTCAATACAAATGTGCAGACTTCAAACTATAAACCAGCTCAGTGAAATCCAGCGTGGTAGTGTGATAGGATGCCACCTGTGCAACAAGTGCAGTCATGACATTTCATCGCTCCTAAATATTCCACAGTCAACAGTTAGTGGTATTATAACAAATTGGAGTGATCTCCATGGTGTACCCCGATCTCGCCCTAAGACTGCTGGGATAGGCTCCAGCGCCCCCCGCGACCCTGAAAAGGATAAGCGGATATGGATGGATGGATGGATGGATGGATGGATGGATGGATGGATGGATGGATGGATGGATGGATGGATGGATGGATGGATGGATGGATGGGAACAACAGCAACCAAGAGGTGGTGTGCCACGTAAAATCAGAGTGGGGTTAGCAAATACTGAGGTGCATAGTGTGCAAAGGTTGCCAACTTTCTGCAAAGACAATTGCTACACACCTGCAAACTTCATATTAGCTCAGGAACAGTATGTGGAGAGCTTTATAGAATGGGTTTCTATGGCCAAGCAGCTACATCCAAATCTTATATCACCAACCGCAATACAAGGCATTGGATGCAGTGGTGTAAAGCATGTTGCTACTTGACTATGAAACGTGTTCTCTGGAGTGACGAATCACGTTTCTCTGTCTGCCATCAGATGGACAAGTCTGGGTTTAGCCACTGCCAGGAGAGCAGTACTTGTAGGAAATTTGGCAGCGTCGACTTCTGTAGGAAAGCTTGTGACACACGACTAGAGGGTCAGACTGAACGTCTCCAGCCATACCTGCTAGACTAATATAAGGTTTTTATCGAGGGCTTGGAAATAATACACATTTTTATTTAGTATTTTAATGACTTGTTGAAAAGCTTCAAGCACTATTCTGGTGCGGTTAGGAATATTTCTGTGCAAAGTTACATAGGATTTACTGGGTGAGTCAGTTATAATTATTAATTTTTAGACCATAGCCAACTAAGATTTTTCCCATTTTAATCAGTAGTAATTGTACTCACAGAGCCCTTCTCTACCCTTCCTGCGCTCTTTAAAACTACCAGCCAGTACTTCCTGAGCCATCTCCATCTTATATTTTGTTCATTTTATTTGTCTGCTTTTATAACCCACAAGCAGTGTTTTGGTTCTTTTGACTTTAGATGTTGTTAATAAGGAAGCAAAACCTTTGGCTATGAAATCAATACCCAACTAGGAACCGATTCAAGTTACAACTCAACCTGAGATCTGATTTAGACCCCTCATCTAATCCAGATCAAACTTTAAATCCCGCTCAAACATATATTTTCATGCTGTTTTTTTCTGTGAATGAAAAGTGCCAGGGGAGCTGTGTGTTATTATGAAATTTTCACTCTCTGAAATGACTCGGCCTCCCAACGCTGTCAGCACTGACACAGGTTTTATGTCAATAAACATTCAATCAGGAATGAAACTCTCCTTCGGCTGTTATGAGTTTTTTATTCCTGGATTCATATTAGGTCCCCTTTCTTCCTCCTCTCTCTCCCTCTCTCTATGCTGGAGGCGCAAAATCACAGTTCAGAGCCAAACTCACTCGCACGCACCACAAGCATGAAATCAAAGTTTGTGTTACAGTTTTTCCTCCCTCTGTATTTTCTTTAATGGCCTGCACCTTTTGGAATCAATTTCATCCTGTGCGCTTGGAGGAGAGAGATCACTTCGCTGTGAATAATATATAACATTATATTATAGTCTGCAACAAAAGTTTAGCATAATAAAACTTTGCAAGTTGAGTCTTTACCGAACCGGCATGTAATGATAATCAAACAAAAGGGAGGATTTTATGTGGGAACTCAGGAGGAGTTTGACTTGTAATTGTGTAACATTTTCCCAGAAGAAAGCTCAGTGTTTTCTTACAGAGGTTTAAACATCACCTCCTGAGATCAACACGACTTTCCTTTGCCATTGCAGCTATTTAGGCTAATGACTGACTGTCCTGCTGCTCATTACTTTTTTGTCTCAGGCCCAGCTAAAGGCTGGTGTAATGAGGCAAACCAGAGCCTTCATTTGTATCTGTGGTGGCCTCGGCCTTCAGTGAGATTTTGTGTGTGTGTGTGTGTGTGTGTGTGTGTGTGTGTGTGTGTGTGTGTGTGTGTGTGTGTGTGTGTGTGTGTGTGTGTGTGTGTGTGTGTGTGTGTGTGTGTGTGTGCCTCAGCTCACCTAAAGTCAATGTTTAATTCAAGGTAAACAGAATTTTGTCCCTATTTAAATACATGTTGGGTAAACTGCTGAACCTTCTTTCATTTTGGTACAACAGCTGTATTTCTGCAGATCACATATCTGGTCCTTTTTCTAATCTTTATAAAAAGATTTGGCTTATAAATATGTTAAATCTGGCCAACAGACAGGGTTTTTGTAAAAAGCTCTTTTATGTAGTTTTTTATTTAAAGTCTGCTTTCCAATCAAAGTGCTACTATAAACATGTTTCAACATTTTTGTTGCATTTAGGTTAATGCTAAGAGCAAGAAATGGATGGTATTTTAGGAAATGTGACAGCTAACCATTAGCTGTGGTCAGACTTATGAAGATTTACCTTTTTGTTAGCTTTGTCAAATTTACCTCAATAAGTAAATGATGACAGGCGGATGAAATCCCAAATCTTGGCTCAAATATCTGCAGGCTGCACTGAGAAAGCTAAAGAAAAATCAGGCCGTTGACCCCAGAGGTAAAGCTTAATTTGTGCTTGTGTGTTGAATCTATTTAGAGCTTGTAATGTAGCCTACCATGATTGATGCCGTTGCAGGTATTTACACTTTGCCCTGGCGTGTGTGTGTTCCTCTGCAGCTGGGTGTGGAGTTTGTTTTTTCGAGTTGATCCATTGTCTTGTAGTTGATTCAAAAAATGTCAACAGAAGAAGTAGTGGCTGGAACTGAGCAGGACAAACAAGAGTACCAAACAAGCTAATCACAGTTATTGTGGGCTGCGTCGATGCAACTTGTAGCAACATTTGTGGGGAGATCCACGTCAGGTTACGGCATGAGATTTCAGAAAGGTTTGATTTTACAACCAGAGACAGTACAAAAGACAGACATGGCCACTGTGACAACACAAGCATTTTCATTGCCACATTGGTGTCTTGAAACCAGATTTTTTGATTACTTATTGGCTAATGGCATGCCAATCACACTCAATTAGCCAATGAACAGACTCATCATCAGTGACAAACTTCCAAAAAAACCGCATTCACATAGGCTTAAATAGGGTTTGTGCAATTATACATAGAGCCTCCTGGTGGCCATTAAAAAGAATGTAGCTTTAGCGTTGCATGTTGGCATAGATTGAAAGCTGTTGCTTAAATCAGCAGACTATTTGGTAGGTTGCCAGATTAGGTTTATAACATTATAGTTATGCCATAGTTGGGAGGTGAGTTGATCCACCTTTCTTAAATATCAATATAATTGCAAAATATAGAAATATTTCAAGATGAATTTAGGTTTTGCACAGATTCACTGAATATGAAACCAAATGACCAAATTTATTATGAAAATTTACCAGTAACTGTTAGCCCTGCAACAGACTGGCGACCTGTCCAGGGTGTACCCTGCCTCTCGCCCCAAGACAGCTGGGATGGGAAGCAGCTGGGAAGTGCAAAGACGAGAATATTTAAGTGGTGTTTCTGAACTTGCCATGGATATGAGGTAGATAAGTTGCATAAAACAAACTGCTGCTTGAGTTTGTTTTGGAGTGTAAAGTGCTTTGTTTGGTCGCTACAAATAAAAAACCCAACTTTCCACAGGAGTGAAAGCTGTGTGATTGTCTTGCAAAAGAAGAAGAGATTTTTCTTTTTGTCCTTGCAGTTTGTCCTATATTTACATTGTAATGTTAACTATATGCTGATGTTACCTTTAGACTGGTACAAACTTAGCACCCTGTGTACCCAAAGAATTTAACTCATTAAAAATGTGTATTTTAACCTAAAAAACTAAATGAAGTGATGCCCCTACACCTAAATCAAACTGCAGGGCAAAACTGCTTAAACAGGGTCTGAAAGTAAAACTTAAACACCATAAACAGACATCATGAACAGAAGCTGGGAATGCTCCTGTCAGCATTTGCCTCTTAAGGTGGACGGCTTTTCATCAAACATGTCACTGAGGTGGTTTATTTATTTATTTCTATGTTTATTTAAATTCAAGCACACTATTTTCATCTGTAGTCCCTGTGTGAAAGGTCACATTTAATTAGATAAGTAAACATTATGAAAAAAAAGTGCAGAAGTGAAAGTAAACTCTATAGTCTCCATCACAGATAGCATTACTGGTTAGCCGGGGTCATTATTGCTATGACACAGGACTAAAAAAAAAAAAGTTCAAAAAGCTGCTCAGCGTTTAAAATACCTCCGGTGTCAGTTGGGGCTGGCACTGATAGCACTGTACCCACTAGGCTTATCAGTGACGTTCCTCCATCTCTTGATTGTACATGGAGAAATAAGTGGGTTTTCCAAAGTACTTCAAACAACCCAGCCAGTGTTATTTAATCTGTCACAGCTGGTGGTGTTTATTCTGAATATGTTTCTTCTTCTTCCTTTTTAAAACAAACTGCAAAATTCTGTAGAAATATCAGCATTAAACTGACTTGTAAATCATTAGATTTAGCTGAAAATAAACTTCACTCACTCTGTTGTTATTGTATTAAACAAACCTTTTGCTCTTTTCTTTTCTCCGTCGACTGACTGAGTTTTGTTTAATATTCTCTTTGTTCTCCTTACACCTCCCACCTCTTTCCTCCAGTCGGCCACCATTTCTCTCTGTCTTCCTCTCATTTACCAGTCCACTGAGTTAAATATGGGAAAAACCAAACCAATCAGGCCATGACATGGTTATTATTTTTAAGCACTGTTTTTTTTTTTTTTAGTTCTTTCTCTTTCTCTCTTGCTTTATATCACTCATTAGCATTCTTTCACTTTTCCCTTCTTCCATCTCTCTTTTATTCTCTCTCTCTCAGTAAGTATTCCTTTTCTGCAAGGTTGAAGAATTTAAGCACCAAAAGATTTAAAAATCATTAACATTTCATCAGTGCACTTTTTTCATAACATGCATAAGAAGTTCCAAATGAAAAATGTTTGAGAAGAATTTCTAAATACATATAGATTATATGTATACCTACAGCCAGGGAGTGAAACACACAGATATCAGCTAAGCTATGAATACTTGGCAGTGATTTCACAAGTCCAGTAGGAGAAAAAATGTAAATGATAGAACAAAAAAAAGTATTCCTTAGGAATTTTGGTCCATATTGGCATGATAGCGTCACACAGTTGCTACTGCGCATCCATGATGTGAATCATAAAGGTCCTCTGTTGGACAGGGATCTGATGACTGGGGAAGTTATTTGAGTACAGTGAACTCAATTTCAGGGTCAAGAAACCAATTTGAGATCATTTTTTAAAAAATGATTTCTTATTCTGCTGGAAGCAGCCATCAGAAGATGGGTAAACTGTGGCCATAAAATGACAGGTATGGCCAAGAGGATTATTCAGGTAGGCTGTGGTGTTAAAAATACTGAACTTTTACCCTAACCCAATGTCCCCTACACCGTGCCAAGTTAATACCATTGCACCACCACCAGCCTGATCAATGTATCCAGTTGTCACAAAGCAGGATGGATCTGCTTTCATGTTGTTTACTCCAAATTCTGGCCTTAAAAATCTTGCAGCAATAATTGAGGGTTATCAGAGCAGACAGTATTTTTACAATCTTCTGCTGTCCTATTTTGGTGAACCTGTGTGAATTACAGCATCCGTTTCTTGTTCTTAAATGACAGACGCAGCAGCCAGTGTCGTCTTCTGCTCTCTTAGTATTTCGTTATGAACACAATGCCAACATTACAAAGCAAAAATGAAAACCAGCAATCAACACAGTGACTCTACCTTGGAAACATAAACAGGTAGAAACGGAGCCTTCAGTCTGACTGCTCATCAGTTTGTTATGTGTTAAAGTTCAGGGTCTGGCTGCTGGGCTGGGGTCGGCATTCACTGAGCTTTAGCATCATTCTGGCTTCTTGGCTAGCTTAGCATTAGCATGCTGTCTGTGCAAATGCTGGCAAATAGCCACAGTTATGTTAGCATGATCCAGATGTTTCTATCCTGGATGCAGTTTCCATTTTACCATCACGCTTTTGTAAATTTGTGCAATAATGAGAAGTTATGTCCATATCCATGTTGCAGACTGAGCCACTATTTTCCTCTTCCCACACACAAACTGAAATCAGCAGAGTGTAGCTCAAGTAGAACCGATAATCGGGGCTGAAAGCCAAACAGACTAACAATTCCAGGGAGTTGAACTAATAGGAACTTGGTTCTCATTGCCCATCCCTAGTAGTAAGATCTGTTGTTATGTATGGTTTGGAGACGGGGGCACTGACGAAAAGACAGGAGCCGAGGTGAAGGTGGTCAGATCTTAACTGGGAGCAACCAGAATGGACAGGATTAGAAATGAAAACATCAGAGGGACAGTTAAGGTTGAGCAGTTTGGAGACAAAGTTAGAGAAACAAGGCTCAGATGGTTTGGACATGTGCAGAGGAGGAATAGTGGATACATAGGACTAAAGATGTTGATGATAAAGCTGCCAGGCAAGAGAAAAAGAGGAGACTTCAGAGAAGGTTAATGGCTATAGTGCTGAGGGTTGGTGTAAAGGCCATGCTATGGCCAAGGTGAGAGGAGATGATCTCCAAAAGGAAGATTCTCTTTTTATTAACAATGAGAACTCAACACAGTCTAACTTAAAAAAAAAAAAAAAAGAAAAAAAAAAAAAAAAAAAAAAAGAGAGAGAGAGAGAGAGAGAGAGAAAGTAAACAGACAAAAAAAAAAGAAAACTAAGTGAACATCAGCATTTTAACAATAGATGTGCATAGCTAATAATAAGAGAATGAGAGAATAATACATGAATGCCATTATATCATTTTTTTAGCAATAGGATTTCTGTCAATGGACGTGCCTCCTGCCATAGATCTGTATTTGGTTTTATTTTCTTACTTTGCTCAATTCCTCTAAATGTTGCATGCACGCAGTTAAATCACTTTCTTTGTTTTTGTGCACATATTTGTAAGACACACTTACACACAGCGATGCCCGAACACCGAGAAAGGACACTCAGACACTCGTTCATTCACCTGGATCCCGGAGGACAGCTGTTCTCAACTTGCGGTCATTTCCAGGACACTGACAATTAAGTGGTGCAACTACCCTTTAATTAGAACTAGGAATAAATAGCGTCCTCATTAAGGACATAATTAACTCAATCAATGAACGTTAAAGAGCACTGAAACACCAATTAAACTCCATATACACTATGTATGTACAGGACCAGAATGGGATATGTGTGTGTTTTGGTGAGTGTGTGTGTGTGTGAGAGGGAGAGAGAGAGAGAAACTTAGAAGAAACTTGTTCAGACACTTGAGGGTTAAACTGAAAAATGTATAAGGGGAGTTAGGGAGAGAGAGAGACCCTCAACGATAATACAATTATCTAAAGTGACCTGAGTGTCCATGCATGTAGGACATACCTACTCTGTGTTTTTACTTTCTCTCCTCCATTGTTCCTCCAGACAGTAACTCCCTCCTTCCTTAACTATCAATCTCCACCTTTTCTGTATTTTCTTTTCCACTATTTGGTCTGCTGTTCCCTTAATCATGCCTCCTTCTGTCTACTTTAACGCAAATATCAAAATGAAGTGAGCAAAATCATAAAAACTTTGACAGAAATGAATTTCAATTAAAAACAAAACGCTTAGGACTTCTCTGAATTCAAATCATGTTCTGCTACAAAAGATATATATATAAGTAAATAAACAAAACGAGGGGATGCATGTGCTGATTGTGTCTGATTAATTAGTCATTTTTGTTGTGTTAACAGTTACAGCTTTGAGACCTGATTACTCTGCAGCAGAGAAGAAAACCACCTCACTTTCAGCCTTTACTGAGAAAACAGAACATGAAACTCACAAGGGTAAAAGCCAAACACTGAAAAAGTGGGAAAGCAGTGATGTAGTGATTATAATTTGCTTGAAGGAGCATAGTGAAGTTTAGCATTTTAGACTGGGGGGCTTATATTATGGGCTGAAAGTCATGTTAAACATCGTGAAAAAGAAAAGGAACCTCTTTCAATTCTAAGGTTTTATATATGTGGAGACAATAAGAAGCATCTGACCCTCACCAGGTTCTAAAATGAGGTAGACATCACTCACATAAATAACAACCCTGTGTCATTAAGTATTTAGCCAAAACTAAGGCAAAATGCAGAAGCAGTGTGTGAAAAAACCAAGCGCACACCATGATTCAATAGATTTAGAGCCACTTTTAGCAGCAACAACTTGAACTTGAATCGTGAATGCTGACACACAAATGTAACAATTGTTTTCTGTAGAACTTGGTCAGTATCTCACATCGTTGTGGAAGAATTTTGGTTGTTTTACTTTTATTGTGCCAAATTATTATAACAGTCACGTCAAGGTTCTTTATATTGTTAGTTAAAGATCCTACAATGATACAAAGAAAAACCCAACAATCCAACAAGCTCCTATGAGCAAGCACTTGGTGACAGTGGAAAGGAAAAACTCCCTTTTGATAGGAAGAAACCTCCAGTAGGGAGGACAGGAAGGAGCAGCCATCTGCCATGACCAGTTGGGGGTGAGGATCTAATAGATATAGCTAGATCTAGACATGCACCCAGGGCTGGACTGGCCATCGGGCATACCGGGCATTTTCCCGGTGGGCCGATGGTGATTTTTTGTTTTTATGGGCCGATGGATTTATTATTTTTTTAAGGGTATAAACAATGAAAGGTGTTGGATTGGCCAATTGGTCATGATTGGCTGGACCAATTACAGCAGAGGAGGTCGGATGGACACGCCCCCTTGCTTAGCAATCTTATAGATGAACTAAAGAAAATAGAGAACAAACAAGGAAGTGAGGTGCAGAAAACATTAGGCCCAAAACGAAAAACAAGCCCTTCAGGCAGACGCTGTCAAATGTGTAAAAATAACAGAATTGTTTGGTGGTGGCTATGGTGGAGCTTCCGCTGATTTAGCAACATCAGCAAGTGGTGGAGGCCAGCCAGCAGGTGGATGAGGGAAAGGGGAGGCAGGAGGAGGAGAGACCCGAGGTCCGCCGGTCCGAGTGGCAGGGAAACTGAACTTCAGGTAAGAAGTTATGAACTGCAGTCTATCTGGGTCAGATATAAACCAAGTTTAGTTGTAGTTTATTTCCTATGTGCTGACTTTTTACAGTCGCTTAATAACTCGTACTGCGTACTAGCTAGCATGACAGAGTTTCTATACTGCTGGGTGGGTGCTATGATGTTACTAATAGTGAATTTTATTTTATGCTTAAGGTCAGTTTCTCAAACTCCTCAAACTCTTAACAAATTGTCCCAATCTTTACATGTTGCACCAGGCTGATTTATCACCACATGTGGAGAAGTCTGTGACAGAGGAGACAGGAGAGCAGGAGAGAGAGATGCAAGAGCAGGAGAGAGAGAGAAAAGAGCTCAATTAAGTGTTATTCTTCTTCTTCTTACTCACCTTTCTTTCTCTTTCATTTTTAAAGGTTGCTGTGTTAAAAAATACATTGTGCTACCATGCTGTTTTGTATTGTTTAGGTAAATATATTCATGAAAATATCACTAAATCTGTAATTTATTAATTTTAATATTAATTAATGATCATGTCTCACCTCTAGTCTTTTTGGTCTTAATTTCAGGTTTCTACCATGTGTTGCAGATAGTTCAGGAGGTTAACTCGACCAAGCAGTCTTTTTGTTTCCGCTATGTACTGTTTAAAATCCAGAATAGGGAGGACGGTGTAGGTTTAAGTTTATTAGATTGATACATATATACCAACAAGGCAGTGTACATCAAAGCGGTTGTTTTCATTCAAAGGCTTTATGGCTTTTCCTATAATGCCTGGTGGGCCAGTCTCTAGTCAAAATGCCCGGGTCGATTTCTTGTCCCAGTCCTGCTCTGGTTACACATAGAATAAAAAAAGCTAAAGTAATTAGGTGTTAAAAAAATGAATACACAATTTACAGTGCTTAACAAATCTAACAAATGCATCATTGTAATAAAAACAGGAAAACACAAATATTTTTGAAATTTTTGTCAAAACGTTGTTTGAAACTAAAAGTGACATTGCTAAATTGAGCTTCATGTTTTTACACCCAAATTTGAGCCAACACACTGGATATCTCTGAGAAATCAGCAATTAATCAGCAATTTAATCAAGCAGAGCATTCAACCACTGAAGCTAATTGTTCTGTTAAGAAATGCAAGTAAATAACTGCAATAATAACTGGCTTCTTATTGAAAAAATAACCATGTGGTTAGCAATTCTGGTCTGCTTTTCCGTAAAACACTAAATCTGAAAGTTCATGGATTTCAACAATAATGCCATTGTAACATTAAAAATATTATTTCGATTAAAGAGCCTGGGCATGCTAGCAGATTAACCGTAACAGAAACATAAAACAGTTACTTTGGTTATCGCCCGTATTGTTAATTCGGGGCAGCTTTAAACTTGTATTGGGTGATGGTCTAATAAATTCAGGTCTTTTAGAGCAAAGATGCCAGGAATTTGTGGGTGAATGCATTCAAGTTTATTCAGGGCACAGTGAACTCTTTGAACAGTGTTTTTTTTTAAACTAAAGTTGATGGCTCAGTGTCTTTGGTAAAACAGTTACGTTTGAGAGTTTGTTACTTTAACTGTCATGATTATTTAATCTAAATAGAAAGAATGAGCCCACGCTGTGACATTACACACACACACACACACGGATACACACGCACACACACACCC
>VURO01048212.1:0-19355 GCA_015108175.1 Pelvicachromis taeniatus
CAAGAAGTTTGACCTTGTAATGTCTGATGATAATCAATAGCTGGCAGTCTAATACAAATTGCCCTCTAATAAAACATTTTTTACTGAAGCAGCAACATCATTAACAACAGCCTTTTCAACCTGTCATGAATTTATTCCACCACAGCTTTTTATAAAGTCATCTTTTTCAAAGTCACTAATAAATAATCTGCTGTAGCTCCTTCACTCCTCACACTGTGTTTTAGTTGTATTCAAATATAGTCCTTAAACAAAGCACCACCATGTGTTTTGGTCTTAGATGCTATGAAAGGCAACACAATTAGCTCACGGCCACTCCACAGGTTTGGAACACAAACCTTAACTAAACCCCGGTGAAGTAAACTAGCCCTCTTATGACACACCATATGTTGTTGCCCAACGGAACAGTGTGATTCTGCCTGGTCAGGGCTGTTTTATGGTCATTCCAGTGCACAGAGCTTGGACTCAGTTTCACTTCATTTACATTAACAAATAGAAGCAGCCGGAAGCAAATTGAAACGCTACAGCCATTCAATCTTCAGCTTCTAGTCTGCACATCAAGCTGTCTTTGGAAAAGACACAGTACTCAACATTACCCCAAGCACATTCATTCTTGTAAGAGTGATAGGTAAAATGCATTTAAAGGTGCAGAATAAATTACTGTATGAATGTGTGTGGGATTGGATGAATGCAGCTTGTAAGGATATTTGCTTGCAATATATCAGTTCACTTCACTTCACTTCATTTCAATCATTTTAATTAAACTGATAAAGTAAATTTAATTCACTTAAATTCTTTTTAATTTGTATAGCACCAGTTCACAACAACAGAGTGCTCTAGGTGTTTTATACCCTACAATATTAGAAATAAATCCCAATAATCAGACATCCTCCTGCAAACAAGAGAAAGCCTCCAGTAGAACCAGGCTCTGGAATGGGCAGCCATCTGCCAAGCCCAGTTTCCCAGGTGAGGGGAAAGAGACAGAGAGAACAAAAGGCAAACTATGGGAGAGAGAGTCAAAGCTTAATATAGTGCACGATTAGACATCCCTCTATAATACTATATAGGTATAGAAGGTATTCCTTCTTAGCCCTTTAATGGGAAACTTTTTCACTGGCCAGCCACAATCATGCTTTATTATTTAAAAATACTCTGAAATTACAATGCAACTTTTATTTAAATAGTTTATATAATAGTTTCTGCACTTATTTGTTTTATGTTGCTTAATTGAAGAACTCATAAGAAATGAAAAAAAAAACCCACAGCATTATTCTCTGATCTGCTTGCATTACTTTTCAGTGTTTTTATTCAGCTCAGCCTTGTTACTTCATTATGCTGTTAGTTTGTTCATTACAATCCTTCATCAATATCAGCAAGTAGTGCCTCTCAGACCGTTTATGTAATTTGAGAGCATTTAGGCCTAATGCCAAATTAGAGTTTAAATAGAAGACAATGGCAGAAGGAATTTCAGTGTTCGGGTAGATTGTGATTCAGTCAGGGCGATTATTTAGTCATTTATCACAAAGACAGGCAGTCATTCTTATCGTGCAGGTACAATGCAGCATAAGAAATATAGATACAGTCACACAGTGATAAATGATGGAGGCGTTAAGGTTTTTTCTATATGCTCCTTTGTTTAGTTACTAAATAAAACTCCCAAACCCTTAATTTAATCACACAATTTCTGTTTCATTAAACTGGTTTATATCATCATGCTGGTACTGACGATTGAATGTATGCACACAATACATGCCCACAGTGACATCTCCTAGCCTGTGTGAGAACAAAGAGCAACTAAAAACAGGAGAGGAAATGTGTGCTGGGAGACGTCCTTGAATATTTCCACTCCAGGTGTTTTTTTTCCAAGAACAGACAAAAGTGAAACTAATCAAGAATGAGAAAAAATGATTTTGTGCAATAAAGAATGCATTTACATGAAGTGCTGTTAAATGAAGGGCATTTTTTTTTGTATGGATGGATTCATTTTCCATTTTTTATTATTTTTTACATCTGTGTGCTTCAAAACAAAGAGTGCTTCCTGAGATGAATAATAAAAAGCACTGTACAGTAGCTTGGCATCTCATCTGCAGTCTGGCAGGCTGAACACAACACCCACCGCCTACCGCTATGTTTATGGATGAGATGTTGTGCACCACACCACAGGGACAGGTCACAACCGGACCCCAAGAAATAAAAAACCTTCCACCATCTGCACAGCTGACATTTCCCACACCAGTGAAAGAGCACGAGCATCTGGTGTTCACCTCTCGGCTTGTGCGGGGTTTGAAGTTGTCGTAATGTCATGCAGCCATGTGGTTTGTGTGCAGGAACCAGTGAGAGCAACATGACATGTGTAGAATGCAGTTGGACTGAATTGTTGGTATGTGTGAGAGTGTGAGTGCTTGCCTGAATGCCATTTTCTTATTTTCAGTGGCCTTGATATTGCTACCTTAGCTCTGGCTAGACTGAGCATTCAGAGACGGTTGGCAAGGAGTTGAATGTACTCTGCGCTGGAGAAATTGTACGGTAACAGCATTACAATTGAGTGATTGAGTGTTTTTACTATGAATTAAATTATCTGACTACGCAAGCCTGTTTGACTCAAATAAACTACTTAAAGAGAAGTTTTATCTTTTTTGTACTTGTGTTTGGATAGAAACACGGATGAATGCTTTAACAAACTGTTGAGTGTTCTTTAACACTTATTTTGGGGGCACATTCAAAATCTTTGGAAATACTGTTTGTTTTGCCAATTTCTTTTACCTACTTTTCACTGGATTGCTTCAGATAATCATTCAGTTCTTCAGGGAGATTTTCCTCTTATCTGAAAGCCGAGGCAGCTGAGCCATTTCACTTGTGGCTTGCTGTTAGTTAGAGATTATGTTTGGACACAAAGAATCAATATAGTTGATTCATCATATAATCAATATAGTTTGCATACTGTAACTTACTTTTGCACTTATTTTTTCCCCACTTCCCACACAGGATAATGTCACTTTATTTTGGAATCCATAAACTGGATTTGTCTTGTAAAAGTGAAAATGTGGGATAAATGTTGCCTTCCCATCTCGGACCTAGAGCTAGGACAGCCTCTGTGAAATGCTTACATAAACCTTGACAGTTGTCGCAACTTCTTTTCTCACTCTCTTCAGCTGGTTTGTGATAGCAGTGTTTTTCTGGGTGAAATCACCATTGGTGTGTACACCCAATACATTATTTGGACATCTATTCTCAATCTTTGGATGACTCATGCTCGAATATGAACAAAATACCCTTTATGTCTGTGCAGGTTCTTTGTCATCCAGGTCATGGTATTCTTAGGAGCTTGGAAAGAGAGTGACTGGCCTTTAAATTTCTTCTATTAAAAGAAAAAGACATTTGACACAATGGTAAACATCGCTCTGTCCCAACTTTTTAAGATGTGTTGCTGTCATCAAATTCAAAATGAACTAATATTTTTCTTAAAGTGGTCATTTTCTCTGTTTAACAATCCAATATGTTTTCGATATTGTACTGTGAATAAAATATGTGTTTATGAGGTTTTCAAATCATTGTTTATAGTCATCCCACCTTTTTTGGAATTGGGGTTGTGCTTTGTTGTGATGGGTCTTTATGCAACTTATATGTGTGAAAACTATGGGGTGAGATTAGTTATTTCCAATATTGACACAGCAATATCAAAGGACAAATTTCTGGTTGTGCTAGCAGCTCTGACAAAACAGCAGTTTTTGATACCCTGGGGATGACGATGGGCTCCCACATCTGCTTCATGACATCTGTTCTCATTAACAAGACCACACTAAACAACCTTAGAAACAAAGTGAGCAGCAATGCTAGTGATTCCATAGCCACATTTCCATGATTTAAGCACAACAAGGCTTCTGCCTAAAATGTTTTCATTTAAACTTGGCATCCAGAAAAGAGTCTAGGTTTGTCTTGGCAGGGATGCAGTGCCACCTTGGGTGTGCTGAACAGTGGGCAACTGTACAGTGTACAGTATAACCTGGAAAGTATTCGGTGGCTTCATTGGCTTATATCAGACCTTGGCCAAAACTTGGTGTACAATGCATCTCACATGGTTTTCTTAATGATTTTCTTGCTTACTTCACAGACTTGGCCTCTGAACAAAGGTTTGCAAGGTCTGAAAGCTCTTTCAGCTACTGCTTAAGGTCCCTGTTTTCATAGAGGTTTGACAGACAGCATGGCTCAGCCATGTGTCAGAGTGCATTTGCACCCCTCAATGGGTGAAGCAGCAAGGGTGTTTCTACTTGTTTAGACTTTAACACTTGCTCTGACCTCATTCTATAGCTGGGTGGCCACTGCCTGAATTGGAAAATACAAAAAAAAGATGGAACAATGAGAAAGGGCAGTAAGTAAGAGAAGAGCAAGGAAAACCTGAAACATGTGAGTGAATTTCAGCTGTCTGAACAGTTTAGCAAAGAGCTTACAGTAGCAGAAAGAGCTTCAGACTTTGTTTGTGTGTACTGGTGCACAAAGTACGTGTACTACGACACTTGTGTGCTGCTGTAATGTATATATTAAAAGCTGCACCCACATCACACTCCATTCCTCCTTCTCCTTTGAGGCTAAATGAAGTGTGACAGGACATTGAAGTAGGACCAGAACTCTGGGTCTTCCCCTCAGGGAGATGGAGATGAAGGGGACTACAGAGGATGAATGGAAAGTGTGTGTGTGTGTGTGTGTGTGTGTGTGTGTGTGTGTGTGTGTGTGTGTGTGTGTGTGTGTGTGTGTGTGTGTGTGTGTGTGTGTGTGTGTGTGTGTGTGTGTGTGTGTGTGTGTGTGTGTGTGTGTGTGTGCGTGTGAAGGTTCTCATGACATGTGACAGCAGCCAGTGTGTGGGGTTGTGGCTAAACATGACCTCTTTTAAGAGTCTTTTAAGGATGGAGGTGAGCCTATTTGAGAAGCATCCTAAATGCCAGAGAGTGAGAGACGCTACAGAGACAAAACCTCACAGTGCCTATGTTAAAGGTGTTTTTTGTGGGTGTTTTTTCTTATTTCAAGAAGACTGTAAGAATACAGGGTGCCTTCTGCTTTTTCACATTGTGAGTGTAATTCATAATGTGTATGGAAAATAAAACTGGCGACACATTCAGACATCCCTTTTTTTTGTCTTGGTACAGAATATGTAACCACTACTGAATTTTCTGCTGACAATGAAAAGTGTGTTTGTCTCCATAATGTCTAATGGCAGTAGCTGTCACCACATTACCTATTCCCCCGATTTCATTTTACTGTTGTTGTTGTTGTAAACTGTGTGTAATGCCCAGTCCCAGACTGCTTTTCCATGTGATTAGAGAGCTCACAAATCCACAAACTTTTTCCTGACTTTTAAAGCCCTCCGTTCCTCTGTTCTCTCTCTTACTAAGAACCAAGCCGCAGCATTTTTTCCAAAGCAAGCACTTTCATGGTTGTGTCAAAGCTACCCTCAAGGTAGAGATACAGGTCGGCAGAACGAAAGAAATAATTAATTATTGTACTGTTTTAACCCCAGCTAACCCTAATTAATGTCCCTGCCATCGTTGATGATGGAGCAACAGAGAGAGAGACTGGATGATCTCACTGAGGGAGATGTCCTCAGTATTTAGACGTCTTGCTTCAGCTGAAGAGCAATGAAGCTTCGTGGCCAAAATGCACCAAACTCAATTAGCCATGTTAATGCGCTGTTTGGTTGCACAAAGCTTGTTAGTCCTAATGTATTTACATAGCCCTTGTCATGGCCCTGGGCCTTTGACCCAGTGTTTATGTCTTTACCTTTTCAAGTTCTGTTTATTATTAAATATCTTAGTGTGGTTATTGTTAAGATTTCCACTCTGCACGTTTGCTCAGTGTCTTTTCTTGTGCGTTAAAGTTCCAGCCCTCTATGTTTAGTTTAGTTCTGTGTTTCCCTTTTCAAATATTACTGCTTGCTTCCTGTTTAATTCTGGTGCCAAAATAAAACTGTTTTTTTCTTTCAGGTAAAGGCAAATGTTTTGGCATCCATTATTTATGCCAATAAACAATTACTTCAATTCTAATGCAAATTTTTTTTTTACATAAATTAAAAGGATTTTGAATTGTATAAAAGCAGCAAGCAGGAATAGCTGTATTTGCACTGCCATAACCACTATTTAAACTTCCAGTGTTAGTGTTGTTACTACTGGTACTGCTAGTTCTACAAGCACATTTACTTTCCAGGGATTCAAGGGATACTGTCTTCGTCTCATAATTCAGTCAAATCTGGAAAAAAAAAATCCTCCATTACTGAAATTAATCCTTGGTGACAATAGTATATATAATCCACTGCTCAGCATCAACAAATCCAATTAGAAATTGGATTTATTGCATCATGATACATCATGATACATCCATGACATTCATTTTCTTAATTGTATGTCCAGGTCAGAGTCATGGATATTAGGCAGAACAGGGCTCACTGATGGGCAGCCATTTGTTGGTGGTTTGGGGCGAAGGGAAGACAGGAAAAGGAGCACAGAGAGGCCATAAACAGCAAACATGAAACTCAGTATAGAATAGTGGCATATGCACACAAGGGGATTGAAGGTGTGCATAATGAGAAATCCCCTAGCATCCTGTATCTAGTAACAGAACTAATGGATTGCCCAGACTGAACTGATCCATTCCTAACTATACAGTTAGTCAAACTTCAAAGTTTAATCTTAGAAGTGGAGGGGCTGTCTGTCTCCTGAATCCAAATGGGAACTGATTGCACAAGAGAGGCACTCATTCTACTTTTGAAAGGATCATACTTCTGAGGTAGTATGGTACGATAGGCCTTCAAGATGGGCCCTGATCATTTGGGACTTTAGGGGGATAAGGGAGAGAAGCTAATATGGGAGAAATATGATCTCTCTTCCTTGTTCCTGTTAGTGCTCCTCCTGTGGGAGTTTGGATGAACTGAAATAATTTCAAGGAGAAAATTCGAATAATCAGTCTAATAACAAATGAGTGGACTATTTCTGACACAGTATATTTCTGTGACACTAACCGCACAACTTTTTTAATATATGTTTTAAATGGTCTGGTACTTACCGCACATTTACCTCTATGAATATTGACTTTACCTTATTGTACAGTATAAGGCGTTGATACTGGTAGCATATTTTCCACCACATAGCAAGCAGCAAGCTTTGCCTTGGAGTGGCAGCTTTAGCTGAACTAAAAGTGAGTTGTTGCACCAGTATCACTCTTCTCATAGGGGGTTTACTACCAGTAAAGCTGTAGAGCAGTAGAGCTGTACTTAGCTTGCAGCTGCTCCTTCACAATGTGAAGTAGGGCTTCTTAGTGTCTGACATCACCCCAGCAGAAAATATTGTTGATACCACCATGAGAGTAAAATGTGTGGACCAATGCTTGTAGAAAATGCTAACTACCTTTTTTAAATATAGCAGTGTGGTTGTGTCTAGCTTAATTTACGATTAACACCATCAGCAGAGATGATTAAAACTGGAGCAGTCGGACTACATAAAAAGTTCAGGGAGGCTTGTGGGCGGGAGCTCAAAGCCGCAACTCCACCTCAAGTCACTTCAGCGCAGACTCTGGCTCCAAAAATGCAAGACTGCAGCCCCCACAAATGGGGAAAATGTGGCTTCATTTCTATACAGTGGGATTAAACAGTCACTGGTGTGAACATTTCTAATCTTGCTAACTGATTTTAACAAGCAAACAAGCTGCAGACTTGTAAACTTATTTGAATCAGTAACTAAATAGCTTCACACCTGAATGTCTGTTAATCTGAACATTGTTATAATTCTTCACTAAAATTATTGTCAAGAGCCAAATAACAATTGACTGAAATCAATGTGAGACTTACATCGAATGATTGGCAAAAACCTTGTGACCAGTTTGGAGAAAGTCTGGGTTAGACGCATACAGTTAACTCTGATTATTTTTCAATTCAGGCAAGATTTGCTTCTTTTTAAACTATGCTTTTTCACAGCCAACTGTTTATGTTGATAAGCTATTTCTATTCAGTTTTATAATTTCCATAATATATCCCTCTGGGTTTGACTGGTGGTACGGTAATAACCCTGTTTATTTCCAGGGGAGTAAACACTGGCCTATGAAATAACATTAACGGTACCTAATGACAAGGTGGAAAAATGTTGCAGTAAAGGCCTGCAGCCTCCTCAAGAATCAGTGGAACTGTAAACATGCTAAATAACATCCAAGTTACAAATTGCTGCCATTTCTGTAAGCTCATTTACACATGAAGGTTTACGCAAATGACTCAGGATAAACTGTGCTTGAACCCCAGGAGCTGGGAACAGGGAAAACACTATGTATAATATTGTACATGGATTAATAATGTATCTCCTTCATGTAATTAGAGTGGCTCCAAGAATACATTTGCTCGAATTAGGCCCTTAAAGTATTTCCACTGTGTTTAATGTTGCATTCAATACGAGCGCCACAATGCACCACTAACCCAGATCAACTTTAACTGTCATTAAAAAAACAATCTCAGGCAACACTCGATCGTTAATAGTTTAATTTGTTAATGATTGGAGGTTTTAGGCTTGATGACTTCAGTGTTGGATACAAGATGTGCTTACTTGTATAAAGTGAAGCAAAAGAGTGGAACAAAAGAGCTGGTAATGGGTATGTATGACACAGCAAAAACAACTGCCAGAAAGCAACACGATGAATGCAGGAGGGTGGGGTGAGAGAGAGGGACAGGGATGGGGATTATGATAATACTGAAGTGACATCTGTTCAGCTGTGCCAAGCAGCTGTATCAGCTGAAAGGGAAGAAGCCCGAGCCAGGACAGGAGCCTCTGTTGATCCCACCATGACAGCAAAGGTAGCCAGAGTAGACACAAAGAACACACAGCTGCAGACAAATATAGCCTGAAAGGTTTGGTATAAAATGGTGATAAATATAGTGCCCAGAAAGCTAAGGGAACACTTGTGATTTTGAATCCAGCCCACAAAAAAATGATGATGATCATTTTGTTGACAACAAATTACATTATGTACGTTGATAAAAAAGATCTTAATATGTAAAGTGTTGTCTCAATGTTTTTCAAGAGTATTTATTTTTGTACCCTGTAACATTGGATAAGTTGGCTTTATTTAAATAAACTTCAGCAATCTCATTCGCTCAGAAAAGGTTAATTTAAGACTGAGTGAGTTCAACCAACAAAATTTATACTGGATGCTCAATACTCAGAGATGATAAGTAACATGAAGTTAATATAGTATACCTTATTAAAAGAGTTCTAGTTTAATTGAAATTAAATACAGCCTTAGTTTACAATAAATAAACTCAGAAAATGTTGCTATGATTAAACTAGATTTGGAGCAGTTTTACCCAATAACTTCATTATTTAGTAAGAGACAAATCTGGTTTCTGAGGCATGACTTTCCTTAAACTGTATAGTTACAGTCCAGGAACTGGTTGTATTAATGTTTAAACAACACCCCTGGACATTAAAACTAATGAGAAGTCATTAACCACCAGATTATTCCCACTCATACCATGAAAACACTCAACTCAAGGCTTCATAAGGAAACATCACAAACATACTGGTGATGTCATGGCGGCTGCGTCCATCTTTTCAACCGTCTGAGAGCAATGCAAACCAAATCACACTGCTTCAAGATGTATAGTCAGGGACAGGTTACAGTGCAAGAATAGGAAGCAATGAAAAGTTGTGCTGCAGTTTGTCTTACCAAGGTTAATGCCTTAACACAGAAAAGGACAAACAGCAAGCCAGCCGAAAATGTCCAAAATGGTACACTTCATGAAAGAAAACAGATTTTAGTGTAATAACTGGTAATGACCAGTTGATGAAACGATAATGTGACATGTGAAATGCTACAATGTTAAATTAAATCAATTTATCTTCTTGAAAAGAGAAAATGCGCAACAAAACAAGTGAAAAAATGGGAAAAACTGGAGAATCAACTGTATGGAATAGGCCTGACCTACAGATGAGCCTGAGGAAAACTAGCACCTCAATGGAATAAAACAAAGTTGGCCTAAAGAAAAGCAGCCAAAAAGAAAGCCTTCACTCGCTCATAAAATACCAAGTACATCAGTGCCTCTATCTCTTTCTGAGGGAGAAACAAAGGAAGATTTTTTTTCCAAATATTTTTATTAAAAGATTTTTATGGAGGCTGTAGTTACACAATTGAACATTGACCTATCTGAAAGGAGAAGATGATCCAAATACAAGTATCTGTCCGCCTGTTCATCTTACTACTTGCACCATCAGTTTCTCTTCTGCAATCTCTGATAGTTTGGTCCACTTCATGTTAGTCAAAAATATTGTTATTCATTTATTTTATATGGATTTCTGAGCCTCCCAGTGTTTGCAGCAGAACACTTATTATAATGTAGAAGCTGCTAATAGAAAATGGATTTCTCATTTTGTGCGCTATCTGGCAATCTATCTGAACAATGCTCGCTTCACACCAATATTGTGGACTAAAACTGTGTTTGCTACATCATTTGCTCTTTTGGTTGTGAAAAGTCTGATTTAAACTCTAACAAAATCCACTTTGGCAAGGAGAAGCTGCAATTGTGTTCATGTAACAGCTGCAGAATGGAACAAATTGAAGTCTGGAGAACTGGTGTGAGAAAAAAACACAATTAATTTTTCTGACTGTAGCTCTTAAGTACTTTTGTATTCTAACAGTTTGAGCAGATTTTGCAAAAATCTATGTATTCTTTTGTATTGATTTCTAAATGTTCTATAATTAATGTTTTTTGTCTACAAAATCAAAGAAAAATCAGAAAATATTTGGAAGAATTTGCTTGCAATAACAAATCCAAGAAATAAAATGTCAATCTAGTCTTGCTGCAAATCAGTGGTTTATTTATGGTAGATCTCATCAGCATTGCTATCATATACATTAAAACACACTCTAATGTACTTATTTACAGTACCAATCACAAAAAAACAGACAAACACCATGTGACCAGAGTCATACCATTTCCTGTTGATAAGAGTTAAATAGTTGTAGATTAATAATATTAGTCTTTGCCATATGAATTTGACACACTGTCTGGCATAGAAAAGCTACAATCATGTTTCACAATCCCTATTTTAAAGGCTGTGTTTGAGTGTTATGTAAAATTACAGGGAGTCTGAATAACTATTTTAGCAGCACAAGTTTCAAACTCTCTTGCGCTGCACATCTGCTGGACATTTACTCAAAGTATACAGAAAGGGCATGAGACTATTGTACACAAACACCTATTTATTCATGACTCTGCAGTCTGAATCTAAATACAGAAATGAAGAAAGGACCTATTCTGTGTTGGATCAGGTTGGAGAAAACAGATGGCATAAAATGTGTTAATATTTCACTGTTAGTTAGTAGGGATGGGATTTGATAAGAATCTAGCAATTCCAATTCCATTATGGATGTTCCTTATTGATTTTTTTATTGATCCACACTGGCTCTGCTTTGAGAGTCACTGCAACGCTTAGCAGCATATCAAAGATATTTCTGATTAATTACATGCTGTGTGGTCAAATGTGTGTGCATGCTGGAGTTATTTGCCCTCTTTGTTGTGGTCAGTGTTAGGGTTGTTACTAAGTAATATATTACACATATTACACCAAAACTTTTTCTTTAAAGAAATACTTAATTACTTCCAAGAGAAAGTAATTTGTTTTACTTCTCATTACATTGCTTTACTAAGGACACATATATGAGCTTTCTCTTATTATTTAGGTACAACAACACAAAGCAAAAAGCGAAAACCAGCACAAAGAGATTTCAAAATGATTGCCACTGTAGAAACATGAACAGGTAGAAATGGTAGAGGCTAAAATGCTCATCAGTTTGTTACCTGTTGAAGAGCCTAAATTGTGTTAGCAGCATAAAGCAGTTGTTTCTGTCCAGGAGTCTGTAAATGGCAATGGTAAATGGTAAATGGACTGATTCTTATATAGCGCTTTTCTACTCTCCTGGAGTACTCAAAGCGCTCTATACAACACCCACATTGGGTGTGATTGTATACTTTTAGTGCTCTAACTAAAAAGAGAATGTGTGTAACTAAATTCACACACACATTCATACTCTGATGGATGCATCGGAGAGCAACTTGGGGTTAATATCTTGCCCAAGGATATTTGGCATGCAGACTGGGGGAGCCAGGGATCAAACCACCAACCTTCCGATCAGTAGATGACCTGCTCTACCACCTGAGCTACAGCCACCCCATCTGTGCTATACACATTGTCTCATCTTTTTGTACAGTAAAAATAAATAAAAGTAATCCATATCTTTGCTGCAGACTGTGCCACTATTTTCCTTTTCCTGCTCACAAACTGAAATCAGCTGATTCCGGTGGAAGTGATATAGATACAGATAGAATCAATAGGCGAACAGACTAATGGCTCCAAGGAGTTGAGCTATTGGGAATTTAGGAATTTTCTACAAGAACCGGTTCTGTATTCCCATCCTTAGTAATTAGTAAAAGCCTGAGGACATGTCCACCTTCTTGTTTCTTTGCTTGAGATTGACAATACACAGCTGGGTAAGGCCAGTTTGTTTTATCTTTCAGGACAGGGGATGACTACCTAGAGACAAGTTAAGCTAGGTTCTTGGTCCCAATCACATCGCCCCTAGTAACCTGCTCAAATCGTTGAACAGATTTCAGGGCCAAAAAGCTCATCTCAGGCCCTCAGCTTCATCACTTGCTGTCCCCATTAGAGCCCTCAGACAACCAATGTTAGTGTGCAATTTTATTTCTAATGCCTCTTTCTCTTCATCTTGTTGTTCTTTGACTCTAAATCTTGTCTTTTCTTATTTCATGTGATGCCCTTTTTCTTGCTTATCCATTCTCAGCAGTTTTCCCTTTTCAGCCCTTTTCTTTGTCTTTTGGTTTTGTGCCATTTTCTTTTATCTTCCCTTCACCCGCTATATCCTACACTTCTCTTATCGCTTCTTCTTCCACCCCCGCTACTTTCTGTCTCAGTCCCAAAGGCCTTGGGCTCCCAACAGTGGATTATCACACATCTAAGGAACTGAGCTCACTCTGTGCTGTTAGCTCCAATTAGCAATGGGATAGCACAGTCAGTCAATCTTTTAGGTTCTCAACTGGCAAAATAATTTTTTACAGTTCCATGTGCAGAAATATTGATTTGAATGGACAAATAATTGTTGTTTGGGAATATATTTTTAAAATGTGTCCTGATCATACCCTCTTGAGATTGCAGTGGAATTACAGTAATATGTGTTACCAAAGATAGCCATTGTTGTGCATGCACCCCATAATTTAAGAGAATGGAGGCAGGATGTGCACGTGCATTTGTGTGAACATCACCAACCCTAAACTGTTCCAGTCTCTTCCTTGGATAACAGGCTGCCAATTTGATCAGCGCCCAATTATAGCAATTGTTCAAATATGGAAGAACAGAGGAGGCTTGAAAAGAAGAAGAAAACTGCAGAGCAAGACTGGAGATCAAAAAGGGAAGATGGAAACCACAATAGATGTGTTAGACATCAAAGAGGAGAAGAAACTAAATGATGGGTGAACAGGTAGAAAGAGAAAGTAAAGTGGTGAAAAGATTTTGATTCCAAAGATATATACAAATGACTCTCAGATCTAACATGAAGCAGGTCAAGGACAAGTTTGACTGAGTCAAAACCCTGACCTTTGTAAGTAAGATTCAGGAAACATGGTCTCTGAAAGAAAAGAAAACTGAGAGCACCTAGTAAGCTTTTCAGAAGTGTCACTTTGAGTGCAGTTTGAATCTCTATAAATGGCGAATAAAAAAAATAAAGTACTGGAACTGCTTCCTGTGCTATATAAGTATTAGCAAATGCATTTCTATAATTCCACAACCAAAAATCAAGTGACAAAGTAAATGTCATGCCCTTTTCATTTTGCACTGTCCAGAGTATTTCTGTTAAACTGGAGCTCTCTATAAAGTTTTCCTCTCTGCTTCAGTAGATGCTTTTCTTAAAATGCCTCCACATTTTAAATTGTAGAGGTGGTCCATTACTGTGAGTTCTGAAACATGACCAATAATTATAATGGAGTTGAAGAATAAGAGACAAGGGGAGGAGACAAGAATAATGACATCAAATTAGTTCCACAACTGTCTCCCACGGTTCATCTGGCCTCCAGATGCGCTCCCACTCCACCTGAGTGGGCCAAGTTGTTAGAGTAAAATCAGCAAAAGTCTTTTGTGTGGACAGAGCAGAAGGAAAGCAGAAGCAAAGGTCCATGTAATTGCCCTCCCCTCTTCTCCTCCACCTGAGCCGATTAATGAATGGAGGCAATCTCAAACTACTTTTAAAATGGTAACTAGTGTGGGGGGCACTTGCTGGCCTCAGATAAAAAAGCGTGGTCAAGGTCTAAGTCAAAAACTGTTTCTGCCTGATGTACCAACTCACTCCTATTCTATTAGTTCTGCTGAATATCAAGGAAGGGGCTAATGGGCAAGTATTTGGATGAATGAAGCACTTTATCATATGCAAGAGTATGTTCATGTCTTGACATGCAAGGAGAGGATATGGTACAGCCAGTCAAATGTCCTTCCTCTCGCCAACTTCAATTTTGACTCGAGTGTAAAAATAGGTTAGCTAACTGACTTTTACTTATGGGGTCTTTTCACCAAAATTACAAAGGGAATAACAGAACTATCCAGAGTTATAAGGATTGTATTCCTGGTATGAAATGCTACTCTTACTCTTACTTAATGTAATTGTAAGAGTGATATTGAAAAAATAAATCTACGTGTGCCATGTGTTGTTTTGTAAAATCCCCTTTAGATGGGACATTTCAGCATGAAAAAAAGAATATAGAATATTTAAGACAAAAAAAAAAATCTGCCACCCTCCACTTGCATTCGCTGTCTCTGTTATTATGGCAGAGAGGCTGGCAACACTTTGCCAGTATATAGACATACATCTGAGAACTTCTGAGTGATTAGCTAGATAACAAAGATAACAGAGGCCTGAGTCTGTGAATGCCAGACTTTGGGAAATGCCAAGATATTGTTGTTAAGCTACAAAGTTATTTGCTAGTGCTAAAGCACAGAATAGCAGTGTCATGTGTTAACTCCCACAGTAGAATTAATCTCTTGTTAATGTACAAGTCTAAGCTTATTAAGTAACAGTCTATCTGGCAGTTGTCCTTTATTGGATAAATTAAGGATTAGGATTTGGGGCATTATAATGGGCTAGTCCAGCCCTGATTGACCAATGCTTGAGCATTTAAAATATGTTTAAAAATATGTGTTCCTCCCTTTTATTCCAGACTGTGATGAATTGTTTATGCGTGTGGTCTGTTTCTGGAAAATGTGAAGCACCCCGAAGGGATGAGGTGGGGGGTGTTGCACACTTAGACGAAGCACTTGTATTTCACTTTTTTCACTTTAAAAATGAATGAGTGCATTCTTTCTCCTGAGCCCCAGAGTCTGTCTTTCTTTATTTCCCCTCAGTCCTTTTTTGCCTTAAACATTTTCTCCCACTGTGTCCTCAATAGCTGATTGATAACACTCTACTGTCACATAGTGATGGGAATGTTGCATGGACAAACAGCAGCTGTCAAGCTGGAGTTCATGGTCAGCTCAGCTATGAGCTTGACTCTCAATGGGGGCTCTTGTAGCTCTTGTTTTGCATGGAGTCATCCAGGGGTCTTGACCACCCTGTTGACTTTTTCCCCATAAAGGCTATTAGACTCATTGTCTGCTAGCTTACAAACAAAAAACCCCACTAGCCGTCTGTAGTGGATGACTGTAGGTCTGGTATTACAAAATGGTTACAAGAGAGTAATACTTCCTCCAGTACGAGGTTGCAGAGGTCATCCCAAACTTCCTTGAAATTAATTATGGAATTAAGTAGAGGATGCAGAGGCATGTTTCTGTCATTACTCATGAAGAAAATGGGCACCCAGCTCACTTTAGCTTGACATGTTTTTTAATACTTGTTGATTCGAACAATGATTCTGTGATTTATTTGAATACAATTACAGCTGGCGGGCATAGTGCTGTATTTTCTAAAAAAAGACAAGAGGATTTTTTTCATACTGCTCTGGTTGGATTCTTAGCCCTTGCCAATTTTGCCCTTTAGTCCAATGCACTGTATCTGCCAAGTGTAGTCATAGTCAACATACTGCTCCATACACTAGAGGCAATACAAGCATCTGGCTCCTGTGTTGTTCTGCAGTTTGTCAATGTGGCTGGCTACGCTACTGCCAAATAAACGCTCTCTCTGCCTCCTGCCAGTAGTGATTTATAGCCAAATACATCCTTGCCCTGTCCACTTCATCCCAAAGAAAAATCATTTTCCAATTGAACAGAATGTGGGCCTTGAGGACTGACACTACATGGGGATCGAGAAACTGAATATTTTGTTGGCACGTCCATGTAGATGAACGATGAAAACCTAAGACTAACAGGTCTGATGTTCAGATAGATTTTTCTTTTCACGTCTCCTTTTCATGCTTAAGACAGAAGATGGAATTGATGTGTGCCACACTTAGAAAGCTATAATTATAGATGTGTAATGTAGACAGGGCTTACTCGGAAGCCGCAGGCAAAATGTATTTTGTGTGTGAGCAAGGATCCAAAAGGCTGTAGAGGTATGCATTTTCATGAGGATCTGTTTTTCCAACTTAGCTCTGGGAGATGATGTCTGTTCTGCATGTGTTGACAGAATATGCTGCAATTCCTGGCCGAACCACGACACCAATTCATGTGCTTCTCTGTATTGTTAAGCTGTTCTGCTGCATATGTCCAATATTTCAAATCAAGAGTGATAGTGACATGACAATATAAAATAAAACAGAGGTTAAAGTAAATGGACTATTTCACCTTTTTGTATGGTGCCCACAAACATGACTGCTGCTTTTTAAGATGTGTATCCATGACAACTTAGATTCTGGGCCAGGCTTTTAGCTTGAGTCTCAGCAATCTAATGAACATAAAAAAGCTAATCAATATTACAATAAAAATGGCTTGAATTTTCAGCTGGAGGCTTGAACGTGAATGATAAAAAAAAAAGCAAGAGTGGCTTGAGGAGCAAAATTACTAAGTGTACTGCATGATAGATCTAATCCTTGTGTCAAGGACTTTCTGCCTGCATAGTAAGAGTGTGAAGCTTTGCACCAGTGTCTCATTAGGACAAGGACAGCTGTGCAGAGGCGGACAGCCTGTTTCCAGAGACACCGCTTGAGTCACAGTAGGCCAACGAGCAATTGGAGAACACTTGCTACATGCTGTGTGACTCAGAGGGCCAGACGAATGCTCAGTCAGATATGGATGCTGCTCCCTCATCAGGGAAGAAAGTTTTTGTGAAAGTCAGAAAGCAGGTTGGGCATTGACACCGAAGCTGCTACCAGGGTTGTTATCAGTCCTAGGAAGCAGCCTGCAGCTCAAGGAGATGTCCACTGTTCCAGTGTTCTGGAATCCATCAACATCTTTGGAAGCCAAGCCCCACCAAGGTTGAGAGTCGTGAGTTTGGGTTGCTTTGAGCCAAACACCTCAAGATTGCACTGAGAGGCTCTGATGGCAGTCTGCGTTGTGGAAATTGGTCTTGAACACTCAAAGCTCTTTCTGTATCTTCCCAGCCGTGGAGCTCCACTTTAACCAACTCTCTGTTTTGTGTGGGGGAAAAAAAAAACTCTTTCAAGACACAGTTAAACACCTGCCATGCCTCACAGGACGGACTTTTAAAAATTGCAGAGTGTTTCTTTTTTATTAATCATAGCTTAAATGCTAGAGGTTCCTGACACAAGAGGGCATTATGAAAGCTCTGGGCATTACTTTATGCTAGAGGGTATTTTATGAGGCTAAATGTTCTGACAGGGATGAAAATATATTTGATAAAATGGTTGGCCTGCAGCCAGGCATCTTATTAAGTCAGCCAAGCAAGACAGGACTGCTTTCATCCTATCTGACTAAGAAATCAACAGGCGCTTGCCTCCTGTACTTGCTTCATTTTCAGAGGCCACCCAGTCTTTTCACTCATTTGTTTTTCAAAATTTCAAGGACATGCAGCCTGAAAATAAGACCCATAATTATGTACAGTCACCACAGAAAACATGGTGATACAGACTGTGCATTCTTTCTAAAATTAAGATGTATCAGGAAAATCTATGTTGTACAGTTTGCAGCTTGATTCTCTGAGAGCAGCCACATTTATGAACTGCTGTTGGCAGCTGACTGTGGGTCTGACCCCTTGACCAATCAAGTACCCTCTGCCTAAGGACACGCTTGGGATTTTCACTTGCTCCTAAAAATATAAGCCAACCTGTCAATCACAACTGCAGGACCCACTGATACACTTGCCATGGCAACTCAAATCCCAGTAGACTTTGATGTCAAGAACAGGAGTTCTCAGAAATATGAAAGACCAGCGTTGCTGATCCAGTGCAGACACACATAGATTATGCCCATCTTGCCCATCAAGATGTCTTGGTCATATGAATAATATATTAATTCATATATATATATATATATATATATATATGAATTAATATATTATTTATTTTATTTATTATTTTATTTTATGGGAAATATCAGAACCACATTATACCTGTCCCCTAACCCAAAAAGAAATCTATATTCACCTTAAAATAAACATTTCATATTCAAATCTTCCCCCCAAAAATCTGCTTAAGCTAATTCATACTTGCACAAAGGAGGGGAGGAGGAAAGCTCTGTATATGCTCTCTTTGGAAGCAAAGTGGCAACAATGCTATTATTTGTTCAGGGTAATAGTTTCTCCATGCAGCTTCAAACAGAACTCAGCATAAAAATCAGCAGCAGTGCAGATGGAGTTCCCCTGTGGTTGGATATGCTTGGAATAAAAATGCAGATGAGAGATTTTTTTCAATAGTGAATAGTGGCCAGACATTAGCCACATTTATGCAAGTGCATTGACTGACCAGCAGTGTTTTCAAATATAAGTATGGATTAAAAACATTCCCTCAAAGTGTGTTTGGTCCTCAATACAAAAAGTGACAAAAAAAAAACAAAGGAGAAAATTACACATGATATAAATTGGGCATCTTTTATAATATAAATTATTGTGGGGTCTACGTTACAATATAAAGCACCTTCAGGTGACTGTTGTTGTGGTTTGGCACTGTATAAATAGAACTAAATTACATTTGTGCAAATGAATTGCATGCTGTGCGGTTAAATGTCTGTGCATGTTGAAGGTTTTTCCTCTCTTTTCAGTGGTCAGTAATAATTTAATAATAATTTATTATTCTTATTTTGTTAATGTAAAAGCTAGCTGCTGGGTCAAAGATTTTATGATGCCACTTGCCACAAACCTGCCACCCGCAGCCTGAAATACAACTGTACCCCCCCCCCCCCCCCCCCCCCCCCCCCCCCCCCCCCCCCCAAAAAAAAAAAAAAGGG
>VURO01048212.1:19375-39320 GCA_015108175.1 Pelvicachromis taeniatus
TCTAAAAACCTTTTACCCCCCCCCCCCCCTCTCTCTCTCTCTCTCTCTCTGACAAGTTATAAATGAGTGTGAGGAAAAGTAAGCATATGACAGCTGTGCTTAGAGGCCTGGTTCTGAATTGCTTTAATGTAAAAAATGATGTATGTCACTGGTGTCAGAATAATCCTACATATAACAATGCACTCAAAACCATGTGTAACCACAGTCTGCATGAAGGTATGGATGCTAGCATTCAGGAAACAAAGACTGCAGGTGATAGCACTGCTAAGGTTGGCCCACTGCTAACTAAGGGTGTCGTTGCTGTTTGCAGTGTTATAGGTTTGCTCAAAGTGTTCTATATTGATTATTGTGATTATTAATTAGTGTGATTATTGATAAGTGTGATTAATAGTTTCATATAGCTTTAACCTAATGTGTTTGATTATGCTCAGTGTTGAATGTGAGTGTTTCTGTCAGATTTTTTTTTCCACAACGAACATTCTTAGTACAAAGAAAACGTAGAGCAGGTAAAGCCTCGCAGATCAACTACATCTGGCTTTGTCAACATAGACAAAGCCAGATGTCAATGAAATTGACCTTATTTGATTTTTGTCATCATGTTAAGGTCATAAATCATCATGTAAAGGTTATAAATAAGGTTGTAAATCTAACCTCAGCTATCTAAAACTTGGCTCTAATTTAACTAACTAAATAGTTTTTTAGTTGTAGCTGTCTAAATGTCTCTCTCTCCACCGTGTCTTTTTGCAGGTCATCCTCATCCTAACCAAGTACTACCACGCTGACTCCACCAAGGTCCTGGAAAGCTCACTGTGGAGGTAAGCTGATCGTTTAGACACCATGTTTGCTCTTGCTGGATGTCTTTATGTCATGTCTGGCCCCACTGTCATGCAGACCTTTCATCAGCAAGTCGCTTCCCTTGAACAGGAAGGTCAGTACTGGTCTAGTTATCTCTCCGCTGTGCGTCTTCAAGGAGACAAGGGTGAGACAAGGGTGAAACAGAGCGCTAGGGCGGAGAAAACATCAGCAGGCGGCAACAACTAGAGTAGTGGACCGGAGAGTGGCGCTGTGAGGCCAGAGCGGGCATCTGTTTGGGCAGATAGCATATCAGCATGGCACAGGGCAGGATGGCTGGCAACAGCAGTGCCAGGGAAAGGGGTCAAGTCTGGCTGGCAGTGCTTCCTCTATTTAGCAAAGCACTTGCTCACCAAAAACCCTTCTCCTTTCTCTCACATTTGAACAGTGGAAAAGAAAATGTATCCATTCCACACCACTTGACAACAAGTACATCTTGTTTGCAGACATATATTCCCATAGAGAATTAACCTTCTAGTAAATTTACTTCCTCTCCCACAGCTTTCTGAGTGTTGAAATGGAACTGAGCCTGACCTTGTAGATATCGGGGTAGAGGGACTTAATTATATTCAAAGTTCCTAATAAAAACTTAGAACATAGGCAAAATATTAGCTGAAATTAGACATCTAGAAGACATTCATATAGAGCAAAAACTGTGTGATGGTTGTACTTAATTCATGCCATTCACCTCACTGAGGACTCCATGACTTCAAAGCTTCAGCCTCTCATTAGCTCTGACTGTTTGTCTCCCCGGAGGACTGATATGAATAATGTACATATTTTTCTCCTTCCTCTGTTGATGTTTTAATTGTTGCACTGTATGAATAATGCTGGGGAGTCTCTACTGGACAGCTCATTCAAGAAAGAAAACATCATCCAAATCACTGCCAGTTTAGATCCAGTTCACACTGAATTTAGAGAGAGGAGAAGCCGGCCTCCTGCCTGGTGCCATCAGTGTCCAAAAACGGGAATTTCCATGAAATTAGCAGGATCCATACAGCTATCTGAACATATCTTGTTAGGCATTATCTGTGGGGTGTAACTCAAGTCCTTTGTAGCTGTTAGTTTGGGATGGTGCATAGACAACCACATTTCTACAGCCTATATGCTTTGAAGTCCCAAGCCTGTAGGATCAAATGAGAAAGATGGGGGAGGATGAATGCGTTCGCCGTCTTACTCTGTTAGGTGGTGTTCATCTAGAAGCCAGGTTTCACACAGGGGTAAAGTTAACAACAGTGAGAGGAGAAAAGAGTTTCCAGGACAGATGTGTTAATGAACTGAGATCGTATTATCACCTGAGTGCTATAGGCTTTTCTTGGGTCTGTAAGCAAAATACACTGGTAGCTAGTGGAACACTTTCACCTAATATTTATGACTGACCTAGCAATCTTGGCTACAACTTAGTCAGTATCATTCATTTCTGCTCTTAAAAAAGGATCAAAGTTATCATTAAGATTCTGCTGCATTTACTAGTATCCATCTATCCATTCGCTTCCACTTATCCTTTTGCAGGGTTGGGGGAAGGGGGGGTGGGTGCTGGAGCCTACCCCAGCTGTCTTAGGGTGAGAAGCAGGGTACACCCTGGACTGTCTTGAATCTTGATTTGAAACCATATGTTCAAATGTTTCTGTGAAACTAGACTAGTACACTGAATGCTAAAGCTCATCCGTGATTAACTGTGACTTACTAAAACAAAAGCATGAACATGTTGTGTTGTGGTAACCTTAGAGAAAAACACAGGAAAGCGATTGGCTAACTGTACATATCGAGTTGCTTTGCAGTTTTTCTCCAACAAACAAGACTGTGTCCTTTTAGCCAAACAGATAATTGAGTGGTAATCTTGTAGTTTAAGAAAAATAAGGATTTTGTTAGTCTTATCCTTTATATTTATCTTTATATTTATTCTTTCATTGGTCATTGGAAGAAACTGAAGGATTTCTGCATGTCTGTCTTTCATTCTGCTATGACTGGCTCAAGGGCCTATGCTATAACATGGCTGATAAAAGAGCTGCAAAAACCTTCTCTCATTCGACTCATGAGAATGGCTCTTTGTGAAGGAAGAAGGGAAAAGTGGCAACATACCTGAATCTTTTCTAAGCAATTTATTCTTGTCTTTCCACAAGTCCACATGTTAAAATAGAATATTTACTTGTACAAAGATGACTCAGATTCATCTTCATCTTCGTTTTCTTGTCATTTTGTTTAGGCCTGGGCCAATAATTGCTTATGTATCAGCAGTAATGCTGTTCTTTTTCCATTTGCCAGTGATGCAGTAAGAGATTTGTGCTACTGTGTGTTAGGTGTTTTGGTTCTAAGAAAATAAGGTCTAAATGTGATGTCTGAACATGTGTTCTTAATGTCCACCTTCAAGTCTGTAGATAAAACCAGTTTTCTTTGCCTCCTGCTGGATGCTCTAATCTCCCTCCAAGAACTCTGAAGCTTTGTTTGTCTTTGTAGTTTTGACTCACTGAACACTTTGACTTTTTTGAAAACATGCTTGATGTTACATACAAAAAGTAGCAGTATTTGCTGAAAGAGTAACATCATTTCTAAACCTTGCTCATTCTGACTCTTTTGCATACCTAGCCAGTCAAACTAAAATACGTATTATTGTCAGATTGTCAATTATGGTAAAACATTCAGTACCTTTAAAGCTACTTTTGGCTGCTGCTTAATTTAACAAAGGCTTACCACAGCAGATAGTGCTGTATGCTTGATTTGGCAGTTTTATTACTTTTTGTTTTGTTTTTTTTACACTGGATGTCCTTCCTGTTGTAACGCTAAAATGGATTGTTGGTCATTAGGCAAATATTTAAATCACAACACTATGGAGTCAAACCAAAACCTTTAGTTCTTTAATTTCAAGGTATGAACATGAATTAAATAGCATGTCACTGGAAACACTGACGACCATGTATATTGTAAAGAATTCTACTCCACTCAGCTTTTAATATCTTTCAGTCCTGGCCTCCAAAGTGTTTAGAGCTCCTGACAATGGTAGAGAATACAAGGCAATACATAAGACCCATGAAATAGTCCCACACAGTCTTGCTCAAGGACACAAAAACAGGATATGTAAAGTCTTCCAGGTACCGTACTTTTATTTATTTATTTATTTATTACATCAGGTAGAGCCTAAGAGCAAACAGAAAGAAAAGGCGCTTGGAGATTAGGCAAAGATATGAGGATTTTGCCAGTACATTACCAAACAACGGGATGACTACAGGCTGACAGAACTCATCTTTAGACTCTGTGTGTTGCTCTGAGTGGAGCCATGAAATACTCAGTAAACCTTTTTGATCCTCACACTGAAAGGAGCAGATGTGCACTTCACTTTTCTGACTTTGAATACTCCGTGCAAGTGTTTCTTATTTTTAGATGATACCTAGAACTTCACATGTTAGGCAGAGTCTGTCCTCTGTGTGCGATCTCATAGATAGTGTGTTAAAATGTGATATTTTGGTCAGATTATTGTTCTTATTTCAAACATAGTTTTTATGATAAAGATTACTACGTGTTAAAAACAAATAAAAAGACGATACTGCAGTTGGTCTTGTTGCACACTGGCTGTTTAAAGCTTCACCTCTTAAAGCAACTGCTTATTGGACTGCATCTCACACTAGTCAAATGCAAGCATCTTTTTACACTCAGTTTTGCTTTAAAAATATATTTAGCCCAAACTGAACTTTTACTATTTTATTTCCTAAAATAAATATTTAATTGCACTTTAAAGACCCATGTTGGTCACATTTTCACGTTCTCATCCATTACTCAAAAACTATCTAACCCTGGATACCAATATGTAATCCATGTCCTCCTATGCTCATCACACACTCCTATAAACACAGTTTTAGTGTTAGAGTGGAAGGGATATTTATAATTCATGCCATCTTCACACATCTTTTGAAGAGGCGAAGAGGGCTGGTAGCCATCGTGCTGGGGGGGCTTCACTGTTTCATTATGGATGAATAGATCGTCTGACAGCCTGGCACTTCTATGTGCGGTACATCAAGCACACCATAGTTTCACAAACACAACTGCTGACAATATGTACATCATGTGTGCTCAATTGTCAGATATACACAACTGTCTTATCAACTATTACCACAGAGCCAGTTTTAATAGATGATGTTCAATTTCAAAATATTAGAAAATTATGGAAAAGTTCAACCAAAATTGTATTTTAGTGTAATATTATATATATGTATGGATTTCTTTGTTTTATTACTTTTCACTTCTAATATGTGAAAAGTATATTATATTATATAGTATATTAGTATATTATGATGTATATTGTTTCCAGTACTCCAGGTTTCCAGGTAAGATGAGTTAATAAACTAGCAGGTCTAGCAGGACAAGCACAGTGTCTACTGTCAGAGGCCATAAGAAGATCATTTGTAACCTTCACTAATGCTGTTTCTGTACTGAAACAGCATTAGTGAAATCTATTAAATTATTCCTTCGCAAATGATCAGTTAGCTGTTTTGCAACTACTGTTGCAAGAATTTTTGACAAGACAAGTTGGAGATCGGCCTATAATTAGCTAAGTCAGCTGGGTCAAGTGATGGCTTTTTAAGTAATAGTTTAATTACTGCCACCTTAAAGGCCTGTGCTACATAGCCCATTAATAGAGACAGATTGATCATAAAGGTACGATAAAAGATAAGAATAAAACATTAACTAATGGTAGGGTTTCTCTGAGCAGTCTTATAGGAATGGATTGTAATAGACACAAGGAGTCATTACTGACGTTACCTCACAGAGATCAATCAGAGAGAAAGAGTATAAATAAATATCAGCAGTATTGAACGTAGCTGTACAAAATGATTGAATCTGTGAGATAATTATGAATAACTTTTTTTTTCATTTGTTAAAATTTTATTGGTGATGAAATTCATGATGTCATTACAAGTTACACAAATCTGACTCTTTGTCAGCTTGGCTACAGAACTGAAAAGAAATGGGGATGTCTAGGACAGAGGGCAATGGACTTTTTGACCACATTTTAACACAATACCAGGGAGTGAAAAGGAAGTGGAAGAATGCATGAGGAATGCAGAAGAAGTGTATTGTTACCAGTTTTTAAGAACAAGAGTGATGTGCATTGCTGTTGTAAGTAAATGAGGCATGAAGATGATGACGGTATGAGAATGCTAGGTTAAGAAGAGTAGTGACAATCAGTGAGTAGCATTATAGCTACTCACTGATTGTGAGTAGCTATAATGTACAGATTCTGTATTGTACAGATTGTACAGAATCTGTCTGTATTGTACAGAACAATACAGATTCAATGTTTTTGCTTTGGGAGTGTTGACCGAGAAAAATAGAGAAGGTTAGAAGGAGCTGTACTGTTTCTTTGTGCGTCTAGAGAAAGCATATGATAGGGTACCAAGACAGGAACTGTGGTACTTCATGAGCAAGTCAGGAGTGGCAGAGAAGTATGTGAGGGTAGTGCAGGACACCTAGAGGACAGCAACACAGTCTTGAGGTGTGCGGTAGCAATGATTCAAGGTGGGAGTGGGATTACATCTCTGAGCCGCTTCTTGCTTGCAGTGGTGATTGGTAGATAAACAGATGAGGTCAGGCTGAAGTCTCTGTGGACTGTGACGTTCATAGATGACATTGTGATCTGTAGCGAGGT
Source organism: Pelvicachromis taeniatus (assembly GCA_015108175.1). Taxonomy (NCBI): domain Eukaryota; kingdom Metazoa; phylum Chordata; class Actinopteri; order Cichliformes; family Cichlidae; genus Pelvicachromis; species Pelvicachromis taeniatus. Next base: position 25,869 of record VURO01048212.1, read on the forward strand.
GACAGAGCTGAAGATATTGAAGATTTCCACTGAGAGTGAAGATTATGGACAAGATTATAAAAGCATATATCAGAGGAACAGCTCAGGGTCACCAGTTTAGAGACAAAGTTATAACAGCTACCTTGTGACTCAGTGTCTGTATGTGGTTGTAGAGTTGTCAGTTATACACAGGTTTATCACAAAGCAGTGACTGAAGTCAAGATGGGCTGAAGCCATCTTTTTTATACACATTATCAATGCCCTGGAATAAGCATGGAAAGTTTTTCAAGAATTGGAAATCCTACAGGAGCTGAAGCATCTGCTTTCAGTGTTGGATATGCAGCAGGTAGTTTTAAAGTTGAGGTTGATCAAAGCAGTGAGCAACAGTAAAATAGAGAAGCAAGTAGAGAGTACAGAGGCGGTGAAACCAGCGATAAAACCATACTGCTACAGCTGATCGTGTCTCTTTGTTTCAATTTAACTCAGTGTTTTGAAGTTGTTGCTTTGAGGCTTTTTGAGTCCAGGGTAGCATCACGGCTCTAGCTCACTTCCCACTTTGATGCCTCCTTAATCAGTTTGTTTCAGAAGCGGGAGTGTGTGTGTGTGCAACCTTACACACACACAGTCATTCCACCATTACAAATGTGTTGATGATTAGCTTTCCCTGGGGTCCAGATCACATTTCCCCAAACTAAACCATGAGAGAGCCACAAAGTAGAAACATACGCTTTTGGACTTAATCAAGACAGCATGTTTCATTTCCCCTGTCCTTCTCTTTCCCTCTTCAACTCATCCTCCCCTCACTGCAACTTTATTTATTTTAGATTAATTCAGAACATTTTATTTCTTTCCCTTCTGTCTCTTTGTTCTCTCTGTGTTTCTGCCTCCGTCCAGATGGTCAGGGGTGGTGTAAATACTTAATCGAGGCTAGAGCATCGTCTTCCCTTCATCCCTACACACTTCACCTCCACCACCTCATCACCTCCCTCTTTCATGAATATTTCACAGCCTGGAGAGGTAGAAAGAGAGAGGGAGGGAGAGAAGGGAAAAGACAGAGGTCTGCTGGTTACTTAACATGGTAAGCAGACAGTCTGCTCTCTAAACACAAGTGGTTTGAACCAGAAAACAGCTCTCTAGGGTCTTACCAATGAGAGGAGCTAGATCTGTAGAAAACATAAGAAATCTTAACCCATACTAAAAATTTTGAAACATTCAGAGTAAATTACTTGATGAAAGAGTGTAAAGAAGGTAGAATAAATGTGTTGCTTCAAACGGTCTCTAATAACCACATACCTCTAGCAAATTCTAAAAATCAGTGGCATTCAACTAAATGAAGCTTAACCATATAAATACAAAAAAGCCTAAAATGAGCATTTAACAATCGACGGGTGATATCAGGCATTCAATAATCAAGTCAGAGTTGAAAGCCCAGTTAAAAAGAAGAGTAAAAAAAAAGTTCATGTAGCTTACAAAAACAACTTATATGGTACATTTATTCAAGGTACATTTCCACATTGCTAATTCAATCTGTCACAAGATATGTTGCACTCATGTTTAGTCATCCTTGCCTGAATGGTGATAAGGTATGCTGGGTGGGCCATAAGGCTGATTAGAGGTCAACCCCTCCACATGCTTTTTTGTATTAAAAAACATATAATGATGCCTTAATAAAAATGCCACTGCTCACTCTTCATGTACTGTTGGAATCTGCACCACTGAAAGAGGCTAAATCGATTAAAGCAATTATTTGGAAAATTTTTGAAACCCTAACACAAAAAATGTTCACGACAGCAGCTAACAATGTGAGGTAGGAAAGCAATGAGAAAGTAACCACTGCTTGACCTGTGTTCTGTTTTTATTCATCACATAATCATTTCTGCAATGTTTCATAAGTGCAACACTTACAAATGAATCTCACTGAAATGGTCAGACAAATATATTGTGGGAACTCATTCGTGCTTCAGGCATACTCCCCTCACTCACTGCATCTGTAATTTTTTTAATGCTCTTCTGATATGAAACCAAAACACAAGACATCACCTAAAGGTATTAATCAATATGATGTATATTATTTGAATATTGTTTTCTTCGCCAAAGTTAACAGGGATTTTGCCCCAAAAAGTGAACATATAACCATTTCTTTTGCATATGAAACATCATCAGAAAAATTATGATTGTAAGAGTAAGTAACAATAAGCACTTTAAACAAAAGGTCACAGTCTTTCTACCATTAATTGAAATTTTCCTTCACTAAACAACAAATACACTATAACATAACATTTACAGTTTGAAGTGCGACACTTACAAACAAGCAGAATATGGAGCTATCAGTAGGGCTTAGTAGATGGAGATGGATGGAAAGGTGGATGAAACCTGATTGGATCTGCAATCAATTGGAAAATTAGATAATCATGCAAGCATGTGACTGTGTATAGAAAATTATACCATACAGTTTTTGTAAGTGGGAAAAAAATAAGTATACATCACACCGTTTTTTTCACATTTTACAAACTCTGCATCAGAGAAAGGCTGACTCTGTTTTGTGTGAAGTCATGGTGTCACGGTCCTGGGTCCATGACCCAGTGTGTGGTGTGTGGTTACTTGCCTTATGTTTCTGTCGCGAATTATTGTTATATCTTTGAGTTGTCCCATGCCCTGGGTTTTTCATGCCCTAGTTACTTTGTAGTTCTGTTTTCTTTGTGTGCAGTTTTGATTATTTTTATCCCAGGTTTTGTCTTTGTGGTTTTGGGTTCTGTTCTGTGTTGCTCTCCCCTGCCTGTGTTTCTTGTCAAGCCCCTGTGTTTAGTCATGTCTCCGAGTCTGTCACTGTGCCTTTGTGTTTCCCGTATTTTGAAAGTCCTATAGTTCCTTGTCCTGTGCCTCATGTGAATGTCTCGTGCTTTACCCTCGTCTGTGTGATTCGTCCCAGCTCTGTTTCCCTCCTATATGCCCGTTCCCATGATTACCTTCTGTGTATTTAAGCCCCGTGTTTCCCGTTATCGTGTGCTGGATCGTCTGTGTAACGTGTTCGTCAGCTGTCGTCTCTCTGTGCCCTCATCCCGTTTCTCCCCGCAAGTTTGTGTTCAGGTTTGAGTTTAGTTTTCCCAGTTTAGTTTAGATCTATGTTCACTCTTGGTTTTGTACTTTTGGGTCACTGTTAATAAAACCACTCACCTGCAATCCACACCTGCCTGCGCCTGGGTTCCTCCTTACCTCCACACCTCACGACTGGTCCACCCCCCAGCCGTAACACCGCTGATGTGGAGACATTTCGGCAGATGTGCAGCATCTGCAGACCGTGAACAACACACCTGCAGGGAGCAGCCGTGTCTTTAACCCCAGCCCTGCTGAAATTCAAAGTGAAGTCTTTACACTGTGAGACCCCAAACCCAACTGAACACCCTCTGCGCTGATGGCTCCACCCGCTCTGACCTCCTGACACGGAGCTCCATGGTTAATCCAAAAACGACTCAAACAGGAAGAGGAAGCACTGCGTGTGTTTGTAATCTGTGGTTTACACATGTGCACCAAAGTCTGATTGGACACAATGTTTTTGTCTCTTAACCACAAACCACCAATCAAGTTCCTCCACCTCCAGCCTCATTTCCCCATCTAAACATTGTCCGCTATGGTTGGATGAGAGTAAGGAGATGCAGCAGCTCTGAGAAACACCTCCTCCATCATCATCATCATCATCATCATGTTCTGGCTCCAGTGGGCTCACACTGCTTTCTGAGGACCTCCTGTTTACTGGAACAGACCACAGACAGAAACCAAATCCTGAAACGGGCATCAACAGGACGCTGCTGGGGCGGGTCAGGAGTCCTTTTTTAATATCTTAGTTTATCTTGCTCAACTTTAAGCAGTTATTTCTTTTAGATTACTCACTAAAAGTGACCTTCATTCATTGATTTCCCCTGAGCTAAGTTTGTCTTTGTGAAGACCACAGCCTGTAAAGGAAGAAGAAGTCTGAGATGAGGACGTGGTCTAAGAGGAGTACAGGAGGCCATCCACACCTACTGTGAACAACCCTCGCTGAGCAGAGGTGGTGGCCTATGAAACCAGCCTTAAGCAGTCCTGAAATCCCATCCCATTCATTTCAACCCTGACTCACGATCAGAGATCCTCAAATCCAGACGAGTAACAACAAACATTCGTGACACGAACATCTACCAGCAGTGCTGAAGTCTGTAGCTGACTGATAGACAAGGTCGTGGTAGATTCATCTGAGGTTTACCTACGTAAACTCAAGCCTGGATTGGTGACCAGCTTTCAGCTTCAAAGTCCCCAGTTTGGATGGACTGAGTGATTGACTCATCAGTTGTTTTAAAACAAATCACACCAAACTAAAAGATGAAGAAAGCAATTGAAACAACAGCGCGACACAAGTTCTCAAGTGAATTAACCTCATTCAAGGAGGTCATCAATCATGCCAAATTGTGGCCTCTGAGGCCGGGATGGGAACAATTGAGAACAGATCAGAATGAAGATGTGATGGTGTCTGCAGTTCGTGCTGCTCTTTGAAAGACTTCCTGATGGTTGAACTTCCAGGATGGAGATTTCAGTGTGGTTACTGTGGTTTTCTGTAGCAACAGTAAACTGCAGCATTTTTACAAACTCACAGCTGCACTCTTAATGCACACCATTGTTTTTCTTGTGACATTACCAGTAAGTTTGATGTGCCACATGGCCCTCTTCCTATTGAAAAAACAAAAGTTGTATCCAAGATGGCCGACTTCTAAATGGCCACCATGGTCACCACCCATCTTGAGGAGTTTGCCCCCTCACATACACTAATGTGCCACAAACAGGACTTTAATATCACCAACCATTCCCATTTTATTAAGGTGTATCCATTAAATGGCCCACCCTGTAGTTTCAGTCATTATGCAGATGTAATGTTTATAAGGTTGGGGAAACCTGCAGTCAGCTGAAACTGAAGTCACCTGAATGATGATGGAACGTTTCTCCCACTTAAAGTCCAGATGACCAGAATCAACCACTTTTGGTAATTCAGGAAAAATTATGTCTACAAATAAATCTCACCAGGTTTACATGTGGCGTTCATTTCAGATTTTGGCTAAAAATTGGCCACAGAAACATTGTTTCCATAAACTTTTCCTAATTTATTTTTCTTCTTCTGAGGAAACTGAATTCACTGGGTTTTTTTACAACCTGCTGAAACCTTAAAAACAACAAACTGCTGCTCAGCTCGTAATCATGTTCATGCAGGACAGCAAGAACACCACTGACCTGTGACTCTTTCAATCTTTTTTCACAGTAAATCATCACACAGGGTGGTGATGCTGCCCTCTGCAGGCAAACTGCAGTAAAACACAGAGTTTCACCTGCTGAGGTTGACAGTTGTCCAAAAACTTTGAGGGTCAGAATGAAGGTTTGGCTCTTCTGAGCGCTGCAGCTCAAACCTGTAATCACCTCTGTCACCATCAGAGGCCTGGCTCATGTTATCTACACCCAAAGATGTCTTTCATCTCACTGATTCACTGGTTAATATAAGATACACAAATACAAATGTAAACAGCATGATAGAAAATCTTTATCACCTTCATCACTGCCTTTGTGATGAGAGCAGATCTGCCTCATAGAAGTCTGAGAGTCATAGTGATGTTGGAGGTGTTTCTCACAATAGGAGGCCCCACACACCCGGGTGGGTTTAAGTTTCCTCCCACTGCAAACATCACAGGCCACGTCTTCAGGTCGAGCAGCGTGGAGCTCAGGCTTTTTTAGCTCCTCCATTAAAACTGCTAGTCCAAGCACCCCCACAGGCTAGGCAGTACCGATCAACCATACAGCCTCCACTGGAACATAAAGCCCCCCCCCCCCAAAATCAAAACAAATAGGAAACCCTACTAACTCGTCCCGGGACCCTCAAGAGTCGCTGCCTGCAAGAAGAAAGATCCTGCCTGAAAAATCCTTCCAGAATGGAAGAGTTAATAACACAGAACAATCCATTTATATCAATAATATCAATGATGATTATATATTCAGAGAAAGGAAAATAACTCGTGTCCAATTCAATCTCAGGGAAAATAAAGATACTACAGTTACATCTAATGACTTCATGAATGGAGACAGGGTTCAATAATGGAGGTAGACACTCTTTGCATTGACATGAGCTCAATTAGGACATTCAACCAATCATTAATGCTAAAGGATTGTTTATTTTTCTAATTAACAGGTATTATTTTCTCAGCAGTGGCTAGAGCGGTGAGTGTGGGTTTGGCTTTTTTGGTTGGATGACTGGGGTTTTGTCAATAAACACAAATGAGGAGATAATGGGCAGCCAAAGATGGAGAAATGTGTTTGAGAAATTTGACACCAAAAATGCTGAACGGGTGAGCTGATCCATAGTGCAAGAAATATGTGTCTGGGAGGCACAAGGGAAAGGTTCAGCGGGTGGAGACCACAGACTGCTGCTCGCTCCTGCCTCATTTTTCTTTTTGCAGATGATTTTTTAAGTTTGTGTTTGTTGAGCTCGAGTCTCCACTAATAACTTTGCTCCTTTGCCACCTGACAGCCATTTAAAAGTCTTTTCCTGCTGAGTTCACCCCAAAACAACTAGTTTTGTTTTCATTACAACACGCTGAGGTCAGCCTGATGACATCAGTGTTCAGGGATCATTTGTGCTGATATCAGCACAGTTAATATGGAAATCTAGTGTTGTATATAAATCTTTGTGAAGTTATATTATGTTGTACTGAAAAAATGTTTTAAAGCAGGGATGTCCCCCAAGGACCAACACACAGGTCTGAGATTTATCCTCAGACTCTACTGACGGCATTCAGGTATGATCTTTCTGAGGGTAGCCCGCTAACATCAAACTTAAAGAAAAACCAAAGTAAATAATAATCAATTGAAATAAGAAACCAGGAACCTGTAATCACTGATTTGGTTCATGCAGACAGAAACTTCTGATTCAGCCATTTGAGTTCTGGTCCAATAAACACGCAGAGGGTGATAAACTTGAGAAACAACAGATTTATTAGACAGGATGATGAGCAGAGACGTCCAGCCTCACTCCTGACAGTTACTAAAATCTCAGAAACACTGACATTTATGTTTTATTACAACAACACCTGTTTCTGCTTCTTATTAAAAGGCTCATTCCAGTTTATTTCAGCTTGCTGCACCTTCCACGCCGAGGGGAAATCAGCCGCTCAGAGGTCACATGATGGAGGTAAAGCTGGTCCCAGCTCCACACTAAAAGGGGTGAGCAGGATGGACTTCTCACTCGTCCTCATCTTTCTTCCATGAAACTCTTTTATATCAAATTCTTTTTGCATGTACATTATACATAGAAATGCTCTTGGATTTTAAAGGGGACCTGTTCTTCTCTTCCTCACTTCCTGTCGTGCATCACTTCCTGTTCCAGGGCGAAGGTTCATGTTAAACGTAAGTTTCTGATAATGTGCTCCTCCAACCACTCAGTTGATCTGCTTTTTCTACTCAGGGCTCCGTATGATGTCACAGAGAGGGGACGCAGAAGCACCACCCACTGCTGTTCTGGTATGGAGGGGCAGCCAATCAGATTAAAGTTGGGGAAGCTCAAACAAACAGACTAAAACAGAGACGATTATCTAATAATATTAAGCAAGTCACTTCTTAATATAAATCAGTCTTACCTCAGACTCGACCAGCAGCGAGGTCAAAGGGGAAGCATTGATTAAAAGGTTTGTGGTGTTACCTAAGCCTGCCCACTAAAACAAATACCCTACAAAAAAATACGTTTATCCAAAAATTGTCAAATGACGAAGGCCTGAGATTTCAAACTGAAAACATCAGAGTTTCCACTACAAGTTGGCCTTAAGCCAGAGAAAAGTCATGCAGTCTCTCAAACCTTAACATCTGTAAAGCTGCAGAAAAATTGGTTCACAGGTCAACCCTGTTTTTTCCGTGGACCTGCTTTAAACTTCATGCTTCATCTATCACTGAATGGATTGCTGTGGGTCTCTTTGACACTCCTAGTTAACTTAGGTGTCCACTCCACCCGGTGTGCCTTCTACAGCTGAGGGGTTAAAAAGTTTATAGACATACAGGTTATGTCCTTTTGCAGAGCATAAAAGTGACTGCTGGGAGTTTTTGGTCATATGCTAAATAAAACAGGGTATGGAGCTGCATAACGATGAAAAAGAATATTATGCTTCTTCAGGTATAATCAGAAATAAGAGGACCAAGAGTTTGAGATAAAGGAGAATTTTGATGAATTGTCAGTGATGCAAAGCTGCTCTGGCAGTCCAGGAACATCAACACTGAGCTAGAAATGAGCAGAATAAGTCCCCTTTAAAATATACTATTATACACAAGGCTCAACCACAAACCTGCATTACAATAAAAAAAAAGAAAAAACTACATTCAGAAATACTGCAGGCATCAGAACTTCAGACGTGTCTGAAAATGCAGAAATAAAGCTGACGTTATGAGCAGCCAGATCATTAAAGGTTCTGCCCGACACTGAACATCTCGCTGTGATCCAACAGGTCCTGGTGTTCAGGTGGATGTTTCTGACACAGACCGCTAACCTAAATATCACAGCACGACACTCCCCGGTGGCAGTAGTCTCCCACAACAATACAAACTGCTCAGCAGCAGCTAAGAGAATAACAAAGAGTGCAAACTGGGTTTAAAGAGGCTAAAGAAAACACAGAAGCACCACCGCCCGTGGAAAAGCTTCAGGGCAGGAACAGCAGGTTTTAATGTTGTGGCTCACACACTTTTTTGGGTCAAGAGCAGAGAGAAAAAAAAAAGTTTGGCATTCATTGGTCGGTGTGGCACTGTCAGTGTACATGGTTATGGAAAATGGGTTCACCGCACGCTCTGAGACATGTGTAGAGGCGTCAGCATCTCCTCAAAGATGGCGCCCTTCACGTTGGAGCCCCGGAGGTTCGCCTCCTGAAGGTCGCAGCCAGACAGGTCGCAGTTCTGCAGGAACAAGAGAGAAAATGAACCTGAAAGCATCACGGACACGAACAGCTGGAACATTTGTGGAGCTTGTTGAGGTTTGGGTGTTTCTGACTCTGTTTGGGTCTCTGCCTCGTCCTGAAGAAACACCTGGCTCATTACCTGGCTGAACAGAGCTGAAACTAACCAGCTGAAGCTCTTTAAATAGGAGCAGCGCACAGATTATTGGTATTATTGGTACTGTTAAAGTCTGATTATGCTTCAAAAATGATTTTAGTGGAAAAATCAGAAAAAAGGCTAAACTGTAAAACTGTGTCGAAACAAGCTAAAAAGACTCCAGATGGTGGAACTAATGAAGCCTACAGTCAAAGTCTGAGGGTCTTTGTCACCTTGGAGAGTTTATAGTACTGGGGACTAGGGCTGGGACATATAAGGAAAATCTAATATCGCGATATGTTTAAATAACCTAAAAAAAAAAAAAAATATATATATATATACACTCTATAGTTCAACCATATAGTGCCTAAAATTGCCCTTATTCAAATCGACCATTCAATGTTCTCTACTTTGAATAGAAAAAAAAATCAGAATGAGTTGAAATGTTTTGTTTTAACCATCAGCTGCACAGAGGCACGGCTGACAATACTGTGACAGGAAGTCTTTGTCTGTGGTCAACATTAGACCTTCAACAAACACAAGATCACAGCAACAAAAAAAGGAGACAAACGAGACAAAATAAAACTGAAATTAAAAAGGTGCTCTTTGTGCTTATAACAATAAAATCAGTAAAATTAAAAATGTGATGACCTCAAATTACAGTAACAAGTCTAGACAGTGACTATAAAAAGGCCTGACCAAGAACAGTCACAGGTATCACAGCTGGTGTATTTAATGTTTTATTTGGTGTGTGGGGAGACGCTGACATGCAGAATTTAAAACTGGCTTAAATTTGCAGTTGATCACTTTTCAGCTTGTGGAATAAAGTCGTGGTTTGCTGCCTTTGGCGGCAATGATTTTACGGCATGTTTTGCAAACGACAACATTTTGTTTGAGATCTTCGTGAAATCCAAACGATAGCGAGTCTCATTCCCTTACTCGTCTCAAACTCTCGCTGTCACCATGCTCCTCCCGATCTGTTAGTATATCTGTTAGCGGGCAGTGTGCTGACCTCTGGGTTCCATTCATAGGGAACATAAAAACACAGGTCAGACCAGTTAAACTCCAGCCTCACATGTACGTGTGTGTGTGTGCCTGTCTCTGTACGGACCTCCAGGTCAGTCCCAGCCAGCGTTGCCCCCCGCAGGTTACAATTCTTCAGTTTGGCATTCTTCAGCGTGGCGACTCTCAGGTTGATGCCCGTCATCTGACTCCCCTCCATGTCCACACCCTTAAGGTTGGCCCCTGACCACACACACACACACACACACTATATATATATATATAAAACCACGACAACCACACTGTCTGTGCGTTTATCTGAAGATGTTTGCGACTGGCTGCTTCACCCTCCAGGTTGGCTTTGATTCCTGCAGGATCCTCAAAGTTGCAGCCTCGCAGTGACGCTCCTTCAGCGTTGGTGCACAGCATCTTCACACCCTGCAGGTTGGCACCCTGCGTGCGTACACACACACACACACACACATACACACTTGATTCTGTCACAGAGGAATCACAGCCAGACACAGCAGACACCTGTCCCACCTGTTGATCTAAACCTGAAACCCAGAATGGTCTGTGAGTGATCAGAAACAAGTGTTAAAGTCAAAGTGCTCCAGGTCATTCAGACTGTGAAAAATGATCACCGAGGTGCTCAGAGACCAGGTCCAATCCTCAGATTGTGAGAATTAAACTGATCTGGGTTCAGTTTCTAACAGAGCTGTGGAGATCTCCTGGGATGATTTAAGCTGTGAGGGCTCAGAGTTATTGTACATGACGATTAGGTGGTGGTGGGCGGCGACTCACGTCGAGGCAGGCGGCGGACAGGTCGGCTCGCTCCAGGTTGGCCCCGCTCAGGTTAGCGTGGGTCAGGTTGGCTCCTCTCAGGTTGGCCATCTTAAAGTTGATGTAACGCAGGTCCAGACGAGACAGGTCGGCGCTGGTGAAGTTCAGACCCTGAAGCAAAACCCACAGAGCGCCCACCGTTACCCAAGTTACCTGTGATGTCTTCAAACACCTGATCAAGCCAAGATAATCAGACCACAGGTGATCATGCCCCCTCACCTGTTAGGTAGCTGCTGTGGGTAACCAGCAGGTAGAGTGTTAACTCGAGCGATCATAGGAAACGGGAGGAAGGCCGATTCACAGACAGACCATTTGGTTCCCAGGGGTTAATCTCAGCTAATACTGCCATTACCATGACAACCAGGTACACAGACACACAGTGCTCACCTGACAGCGCAGCTCGGACTTCGTGGTAGAGGCCAACAGGAACCTGATGAACTCTTTCCGGGTCAAAGGTGAGTGATCGTCAGGAGGCTGAGAGGACTGAACACAACACACCAATCACATCAAAGTGCACGCACGCGCACACACACACAGAGAGATAGAGACACACCTTTATGAGGGCCTCCAGCTGTTCGGCGAGCTGCTCGATCCCAAAGAAGCGCGCTTCCTCCAGCACACCTACACAGGTAAGAACACGGTTAGCAGGCCGTCTCTGTGAGCTGAGCCGACGCTGTGGGCGCATCTGCCGTACCAAGGGGGTTGATTCCCTCATTGATAATGAGCTGTCCGTGCCGCAGGTAGTTCAGGATGGGCTCAAAGTAGTCCGGGCTGCGGTCGATCAGGTAAGCGCCCTGGCGGTCACGCTTGTTCGCCCACACGTCTGAAACGCACACATGATTAAAACACGCTGCGCACGGACCACTTCCTCCTGACGTGAAGCCATGCTCACCTTTCTCTCTGAACATGTGGGCCAGCATGCTCTCCGGCTCCTTACTGACCAACGTGCTCCTGAGCAAACACACACATTAAGAATGTTCTTTGCCCCTGCACGTCAGGGAGGTTCAGCTTCACAGAAACAAAATCATGAGAGTTGCAATAAAGGCTCAGGACGAGCTGATCAGCAGCCTTCAGGTGAGTGACGCAATAATTTGGATCATTTTTAGCTGGGTGACAACAGCGCCCCCAGCATGTCACTCTGCATATTGCAACACCTCCAACTCTGATCTTTATTCACAGACTTTGACAGCTGAGCGTCATTAAAGACCGATAAAGTCATCATGAAAACAAAAACTGCCGATTTAAATCACAGCGTACAACCTGCCGTGACAACGGTCACACTTACCGCGTCGTTGTAAAGCAGCGTCCACCAACGTTGAGCGTCAGCCAGTCAGTGTGAGTCTGATCCTTATCAGGGCCTCTGGGGTCATCCTGAGGATCTGCACAGGTGAGCATTAGTGCATGAGTCCAGTCTGCTCTTTTACCAGCAGACACCAACATTAAAACGGGAAGTCTGTGCAAAATGTAGGCAGGGCTTCTGTGTCAGATTAGGGACATCATTTGGATGCCAGAGTAGAATACCCCCCCCCCAAAAAAAAACAAAACAAAAAAACAAACAAGTTCAGAGCATGTGTAGGGACACTATGAGCTCAGAGTTAGAAACACCCCAGCAGCTCACCTCTGACCCCTCTGCTGCAGGTCATCACACTCACCTTCAAATGAGTCTCCCTCAGAAACATAGAGCACGTCATCGTCTCTGCACACACAAACACAGGAAATTTATTGAGGGTGGGGCTGTCTCAAAAAACAAACAAAACCCCAAAACAAAAAAGGCAGACATATACTTGATTATATAAACATAGAAAAAAAAGTGTAAATAAACAAAAGTGTGGAATCATTAAAATTATCTAAAATAAAAAGGGCTTATATCTATGTGCCCGGTTTTTGTCGCTTGCGTCACTTTGTCCTCCACAGGAACATTTCATCTGCTCACAGGTGAAAACACCTTGAACGTCTCTGCAGTTCCGTGGATTCGTCGTTACATCTGGACACTCCCCTCACCTGATCAGCGCGATGTCGTCGATGAGGCCGCCGTTGCCGTTGTACACGCTGGAGGCTCGGATGCCCAGCTTGGAGCCGGCCACACACAGCAGGTCCTCCAGGGATCCGTACACGGCCACCACCTGCGCGCACGCGGACAAAGCACACCGTTACCGCCTCCGCCCGCCAGCAGATCTGGGGGGCGTGCTGAGGAAGGAACAGGCCATTTTGTCCCCGCAACACACAGACTCCCGCCTGACCGTCACAGCTTACCTTTCCGTTTGTGCACGTGCCGTTAACAAACAGCGTGACTCTCCTCATCGCGGACAGCTTCAGCCGGGCCGGCCGCTCCTTCCCGGGAAAGTAGCTCCTTCGGCCACAGCAACAAGCTCACTCTTCCTCAATCCTCTCAGACACCCAGCGAGCCAATCAGTGGGCCAGACTGGAGGCCAACAGCCAATCGATGAATAGAGGGGGCGGGACATGTCAGTTTCCTTAAAGAAGCGAAATTGTATCTTTGCCATTTGATTTTAAATATTTCACTTAACTTTCGTAACTTTTTTTTGATAATAG
>VURO01048212.1:39367-64069 GCA_015108175.1 Pelvicachromis taeniatus
AATTAAAAAAAAAAAAAAAAAAAAAAAAAAAAAAAAAAAAGAAAAAAAAAAAAAAAAAAAAAAAAAAAAAAAAAAAAAAAAAAAAAAAGAAAAGAAAAAAGAACCCCTCACTGGACACTTTGCTGGCACGGTTTGGTTTTCCGAGCAACTTTAATTCCTCAAACAGGCTGATGGAAACTGGGTAACGTCAACATGACAATGTCACACAGCTGCCTCCATGGTAACAGTAAATATGTGACTGGAGGCATCAGAGTGCAGCAAACTCAGTCATGTTTGAGCTCTGAGCTCAGTGAAATCAGAAGATGGGTCACTGATGGCACAGAGGGATAGACGTGGTCAGCCGCAACACTCCAGTAGGCTGCAAACCACCATGAGTGCAGTGCTTCTGAGATTCACGTTGTGATGTAATATTACTGAGTGGAGGTTTCTGTCACCTTTTATTAATAAATCAGAGGCTGTGTGAATAAAGATAACAGACATGACTGATTTAAAAAAAGCTTTATTAAAAAGAATCCATATCAAGCTGCTGACAGACTGGTCAGAGCAATCAGCTGGTTTAAATTAACCAGAACCACCATCATCACGTTACAGTCTGCTCCTGACCCACTGACAGTGTGAACAGATTCAGTTTGAGGTTGTATTTCAGATTAGGTGACCAGAGTGAGGCAAGTCAGTGTTCACATCATCTGGTAAATAAATTTTAAACCCCTCCAAAATTCAGTTAATAAAAAAAAATAAAACACCCAAACACATTCAGCACCATCAGCTCCGCCTCCGATTGCCGCTGCCCTTGCTGTGGTGCACTGCTCCCTGTACGTCATCATAGTTGAGGATGCGCCTGCTGGCATGCATGATGAACAGCTGCTGTGTGAAGTACACCTTCAGCACGCCTTTGAGCAGCAGGTAGGCACCGCCGCCCTGTGGGGCAGACGCCAGGAAACTAGTCAGCGCCACTGGTTTCTTAGCCAACCAATAACAAAGCTGTGTTACAGAGCACATCACATTGTCCAATCAGAGCTCAGTGTACATTTACCAGCAAGGTGCACTGCAGGTGAGAGGTCACAGATGGGAACAGCAGCCGCCCAGCCAGAACCGCAATGGAGGGAAACATGAGTGCGCTGCAAAGCATCCTGGAGGTCAGCAACTGATGCTTCTCTCTAGGCTCGTCCACAGGGATGGGGGGCAGGTACCGCCGGTTATCTGTGGGAGAGGGGTAGACTCACCTTTAAACAACAAGATCTGACAATAGACCATCATTGTGAGCAGAGACAAGCACAGTAATGCTGATGTTGCAAGTGACAAATGTTTGAAGCAGGAAACTCATCAGGAGCAAACAGCACAGCGCCCCTCTGACTGCCTGCAGTACTGCACCTGCTCTTTACAGCAAACCTTAACAGACTTTACAAGGTCATTTTTGTCACGTGGTAACCAAAAAAAAAAAAAAAAAAGTAGAATTTAAAATTCTGTTTTATTTTTAAGCAGTGAAGCACGAGGAAATTTTATCCTATAAAGAATATAAATTCATGAGTGAATCTACACACCTGAAAGAATACAAATTTGAATGTTTTAAGAGCTTTAAGGTGAAACTGTGAAACTGCTCATGCATCTGCACTGCTACATATCCCAGGTGTGTGCGTACCTGGCGGCAGCTTTGGTTCGTAGCAGCATTTCTGCCACAGCTTCATGACACAGTCGTTCCAGCGGACTGTCTTCCCAAGGACGAGCAGCACAGGGATGGCAGGCAGGCCGGAGAGCAGGAGGAGGGGGCTGGCTCCTTGCATTACCATCAGACCCTTTGCCCGTCCCATGACCTGCAGAACACGAGGTGGTGAGGATGCGCCAGTGTATCGCCCTTACAACATGTTCCCTCTGTGTACCTGCATGACCGTCACGGCGCCGTAGCTCAGAGCTGTCCAGTACGTCGCCCCAAACAGCAACCCAAGGGTCCCGTATGGACCGATGGCTGTCAACGATCTGTCCACTACCCACAGGAAGTCCACCAGCGGGCCTGAGGAGTGAGAAGAACCCAGGATCAACGTTAACCCACTGTCCTCCACTGACAGGACGCAGTGTGTGTGTGCACCATGTGTTCAGTTTCTTCCCTTGCCTGAATGGGCAGCGGAGCTCCACCCCACCTCTGAGGACCTACGATATGACCCTGAAAAAGCTGACACTCACCCATCCGTGGAAAGATGACAGAGTACGCCGCCTCACACAGCCGACACCTGATTGGCTGCTGGCTCACCCTCAGCCTTGCGTCCAGCCAGTACTGCAAGCAGGACAGGTGCACCCACTTAGTGCTTCCTCTGCACCTGCACGGACTCAACCACTCAGCACCGGGGTCATCGAGCTCTGTGGCAAAACACACCCAGCAGTGCCTGAAACGAGACATGCATGAACTTCAGCCTCAAGTTCGCTCATGAAACAGTTAAGGTGTTAAAACACACGAGGCCTCATTGCAGCTGCACAGCTCACACACACGGTGGCAGTATAGGCCCTAAATTACCCTGAATTGCCACACAAAAAGTTTAACCTGAAAATGAGCCGAGAAGTAGCATAAAAATTAGAAAAGTAAAGATTTTACAAAATTTTGTCATAAATATTACAAAGAAAAATAAGTAATCAAGATTATAATTTGGAATTATAATCAGCACCTTAATAATTGTAACAACCTGAAAAATTCAGCTACTCGAACATATCTGCGTACACATAAAAATAAGTGAAAAATTTATTTGATCTTCTTTTAGCTTTGTGGGATTAAAATTTAATTTATGAGTATAAACATCTTACTTTTCAGATGGCTGCAGAGCCATGATGTTACCGGGCAGATTCTGAACCACAGCAGGCTGCTTCGCTCAGTCTGGTGACATCAAACAGATCAGGGAAAATTAAGAAGAAAAAAAAAGCTGTAACTGTCAAAAAGTTTAAACTTCTGCATCATTTTAATGATGCACGAGAAAAACTGAGATAAGTCTACAGAAATACTCAAAACTGCTAATGTGCATTTAACCCTGCATCTTAATTAAAAACTGGTTGGAATAAACTTCTTCCAAATTCCTTCCGAATTAAAACGGTATAAAACATCAGGGGGAAAAATTACCCTTCATGTAAAACAATTACAATAAAGAAAAGTTGCGGGAGCAGGAGGCGTAACAGTCCTTTAACATTTCCAAAGACAAACTGTCAGAAGCAGCACAAAGTGAAAACGTGCTCAGATCAAAGACTCGGATAATCAGGTAAACTCCAAAAACACAGCACAGTCTCAGGGTGTCACACATCTGCGAATAATCAGAGTTCAAACCTACACGTGCAATTTAAACACGCCAGTGGTGTGAGGTGGGAACTCTTCAAAATAAAACCTAGCAGTCAGAGCATTTATATTAGCAGGTGAGATAAAAGCTCATAAACCACATTCTTTAAAGCGGATTTTCATTAATTGAGCCCTTTATCCTGGGGCTTATATATCCTGTGGCTAAGCTAACAGAGCGCCCAGATTTCTGACAGGGATCCGAACCAGCAACCTTTGGAGGTCCATGATAGCCTCACACCTGTGCGCAACCACAGTTCCACCCTCTGTCATCACTCATTAGGCCAGAAGCGCTCCTCCCCCTCTCACCACTCAACCCCCCCCAAAACAAAAAAAATAACTCGTTTTAAAGCCCTTTTCAGAGTCCAAACTTTACTTCGTAAACGGGCGGAAGTTACGACTGTGTCAATAAGAAACAGCTTTCACACTTTTGTTTAATTAAACGTACTCTTAAGAACAGAAACACACTTAAGCGTTTTTATCATTTACCTAACAGCACGTTAGCTACTAACCGCACGAGACAGCGCCTCTACAAAGCTTACCTGTTAAAACAGCGCGTAAAACTGAAGTAAACTCACCACTCACCTGAGAAGCTTATCCGCTTGATCGAACCCTATTTATGTGTCAGCTGTGATTTTATCGCTCCCCTGGCCCCGTGGACCCGCCCACTTTGGCCTTTTTTCAGCTTCCTGATTGGCTGGATCTCGTGACAATGGGTGATGCCTTCAGGGTACCCAGTATAACGTATTTATAGCTGCATTGGGAGACTTTTAGTGCAAATATTGGACTTTATGTATTACTAGCTAGATCAAGTGTTTATTTTTTAAGCTTTCACTTTCGGTGAATTCATTGTCATCATTTATACCAACTATTAAAATGTAAATGTTAGATTAAATAAAATCATTTTTAGCTGATATTATCGTTAGAAACCACCGCTAAACTCTCTGTAGTAGAGCGTTTTAATGGCATTATTAGTTAAATGTGATAGTTAACTGTGATCTGTCAAACAAGCAGAAACGCTGCAGCTCGTTGACATCGTACAGATACGCTGATTGGCTCTCCGTGCAGCCAGTCAGGATCTCTGGAGCTTGATTGGCTGTCTGCACCATGAGCCCGCCGCGGTGCTGTGGTTGTTGTGGTCGGGGCGGCAGCAGCGGTAGAGGAGCGTCGACAGACTTAGAGCGGAGCTGCTAACCGGCGCTGATTTTTACATGATTAAAACACTAAACGGGCACGAAGACTCACGCAGATTGATAGAAACACACCTGAAGCGCACGTGCGGTCATGGAGTCCTATGACATTTTAGCTAACCAGCCGGTGGTGATCGATAATGTAAGTATGATGATGTCATTCATCCACACCCAGCCCGAGGCCTCGGGCTAACCGTTAGCCTGCCGCTATTGTGTCGGAGCTAACAGGTCGGTGCTCACCTGTCCTGGAGGTGCAGCGGGGTTCCTCTTTTCTCTCAGGTGTTCCGCCTGTGATGCTGCCATCTCGGCTCCTTTGGCCGGCTCACCACTGCAGCTTTCAGCCGCGTTAGCCGCTAGCCGGAGCCACTGCTAGCTCCGGGCAGCAGCCGGTTAATGGAGCCGGATCCGGGGCGTGTTAGCTGTCCGTGGTGCTGTAACGGCATCACCACACTCCTCCACCCGGCTCTGATGCTAAAAAAACAGCTGACAGGTTGCGCGAGTTACCCCAAAGCTCGACGGCTGCTAGCATGTTAGCATGGCCGTGACACTGTCAATAACCCAGAGGGGAGCTTCATCATCACACAGAGCTAACCTCCACCCCGTCAGTGAAAGTAAAAACCTGACTTTATTTTTCCTTTCTCAATGACGTGCAGCCCCCAGCTGGAGCTGTGTCTGATTTAAACATAATGAATCCACTTTATGTTCCAGTCATGCTTCTCCACCCGCTCAGGCCATTAGTCTGAGCAAAGATGTTTCAGATCCTGTCTATTTAAGCCTCTTGTTTTCTCATTGGATGATATCAGGAAGCCTGCTGAGGTGCTCTGAGCGTTGTTTACAAATACTGAGACCCCTGGGCCTTGAGAGCAGGAGTCTCAGTTGGGTGTTTTTCAGGTTCACAGACTGATCTTTTTTTATCTTGGTTCTACAAAGACAGCAGGTTTATAGTCACTTACTCAGACTCACTTGAACTTGGTGTATTTTGTCCACCGGAAGCAGGAAGATGTAGCTGTGGCAACCAGGAATGCAAAGCTTTGGCAGCTGTTGTATTTCAAACCAAACCTAATCATGTTCTGGTGCCTAAACTCCACCAGATGTGAGTTTAATGGTGAGATGAGCTCCACCACCAGCCTCCACCTGGATTATCTTCCTTCTAAAAGTTAAAATAAAGTTTTATGTGTGGGTGTGAGAGCGATGAAACGTTCAGACACATGAATCAATAGGTCAAAGGCAGAGACTGAAACAGTAATCAGAGTGAAGCTGATAGTTGGTGCCTTTAATGAACAGTTTTCAGTTCAGTTTAGTTCAGCATTGATACAGTTCACTTTACTCAGGTTTTACTTAACTGAGACAATTTTGGTATCTAGCTTCAGACCGCTCAGCTTCTCTGAGCTCTTTGTGAGAAATGGTTTCAGATCTTTGGGATATTGAAGCTGACGGCATCTGGGTTTGGCGTCCGGTGCTCCTTCATGTTTGCTCACTCACAGCGGGAACTGAAAGCTTTTTGCTGCAGAAACAACTTTTTTTTTTCTTGGAGGACAAAGTGTCTGTTGAAGTAGAGGAGCTGTGTTACCGCCGGCCTCGGGTGGTATCTCATGACCTCTCAGTATCTTTAACCCTGTGATGCTCAAACGTCATCTTTCTTCTCCCTTCAGGGGTCGGGGGTCATCAAGGCCGGTTTTGCGGGAGACCAGATCCCAAAATACTGCTTCCCTAACTAGTAAGTGAACAGAGACTCCAGGATCTCTGTTGCTGTTTAAAGAAGCGTGCAGCTCACTTTCTCACTGCTCTGTGTGTTTCATGTGCAGCGTCGGGCGTCCAAAGCATGTGCGAGTGATGGCAGGAGCCCTGGAGGGAGACCTCTTCATCGGACCCAAGGCTGAGGTACCACCCCTCCTCCTCACTGCAGATAAAAACCACAATCCTGCTGACGCTCATGGCTTTTTGATGATGCTGTTATTATTATTATTATTATTATTATTATCATCATCATCATCATCATCATCACTTTTATTATCATTGTTGTTGATGTTATTGTGTGGAGCTTCAATGGGCCACACCTTCATCACAAATGCTCCTTTATAGTCGACTCTTTATTGTTCCTGCAGAGCTCTGCGCTGAGCTAATCAAGCCTAAGCTTGCAGATGTTGGTGAGGCAGCGTCATCTTTAACGAAATGTATTTCATGTATGAGAGCACGTAAACCTAATGTATTTAGTAACCTGATGAAGGGCGTGATGCGTGGCCATGCTCGCGTTGCTCGTCTGTAGCGGCTTCAGGAGGTCCAGCAGCTCTTTTCTCACTGCAGGAGGAACAGAAAGTTATTGCCCTGTGGGGTCAATAAAGTTTCTTGTTTTGAAAACCGTTTTTTTTTTTTTTCTCAGATAATTCTCATGTGACCTTCTCACAGCATCTGCAGCACTCTTTTTTTTTTTCTATCAGATCAAAGCATGTGACTATACCACATTTTCAGAGAATAATAAACTCTCCTCCCCCTCCTCACATCAGGAGCACAGGGGCCTGCTGTCGGTGCGGTACCCGATGGAGCACGGCATCGTGACCGACTGGAACGACATGGAGCGAATCTGGCAGTATGTTTACTCCAAGGAGCAACTGCAGACGTTCTCTGAGGAGGTGAGCCCTTCTCCGGGTCTCTTACTTCCACACATGAGCTTGTTGCTGTGCCACTAACCCTGTTTTTTTGCTTGTTTGTTTGTTTTTTTTGTTGTTGTTTTTTAAAAAAAAAAATTCCCAGCATCCTGTGCTGCTCACAGAGGCTCCTCTGAACCCGAGCAAGAACAGGGAGAAGGCGGCTGAGGTATTCTTCGAGACCTTCAACGTGCCAGCGCTCTTCATCTCCATGCAGGCCGTGCTTAGCCTGTAAGAACTCACTTCCTGTTTGTGTCCTCCTGTTCAGGACAGGAGGACCTGCTGACATGTTTCTGCTGACTCGGCATTGAACTGAGGAAAGCGTGAACCTCAGCCTCGTGTTTGCTCAAGAAACTGTTAAAGTTGTTAATTACACACAAGGGCTCACTGACGAGTCACTGCAGCTGCATGGCTCACACACAAGGTGGCAGTATAGGCCCTAAATTACCCTGAGTCACTGCAAGCTCTCACACACACACAGAGCTGATTGGAGGTGTGTTCCTCATATAAAGGGGAGGACCCTGACAGCTCACTAAATCTTTGTGTGCTTTGAACCAATCAATGTGACTTTGTGTCACATCATGATCTGAGCCTGTCTTGTGATGGAAGGCCTTCGCACACCAGTCAAGTAAAATCAGCGCAAGTGTTTCTATTCTTAAAGCAGTTGTTGAACTTCACAGAATGAATGTGTGACATTCAGGACTTTGGACCGTGCTTGACGTTTCAGATGTTTGACCAATCGGATAACTGCATTTGGCATTAGCTCAAAGTGTGCACTGGTACTGAATCTACGCTAATGTCGAAACAGTAAATAATCCAGTTTGACGTCACAGCTAGCTGCTGCTGGCTCCTCAGGTGTGGTCCCAACTCTGCCAAGGAGCTCAAACTGCCCACCGACATGTAACATGGCCAAAGCTTCGACCCCAGATCACAACAGGGAATCCTCCTGCTGCTGCCTGCAGATAAACTAGAATACCAGAATCTTTTTCTTCCTTTTCTTGTTCAGAGACATCAGGACCAGCTCATCATTGCTTCATGTCCACTCTGGGGTTGTTGTTTTTTTTTTTTTCATGGTGTGTTTTGTGAGATCAGATTTTTTTTCCCCCAAAAATGTTCAGATCTGAAAAACATGCTCGTATGTGCCGAGTCTGTGCAAGACGCAGAAGGTCGATTATTGAACATGTGAAGACTGAGTTTAACATGTCGCTGGGCTGAGAAACATTCTGATGGTCACATGACTAGACCTGACGTGGTTTTGATGGTCCACCTGTCGTGTCTGTGTGTTGATGATGTTTTAATTGACACATCTCTCTAAGTTAGAGAAAAGTGCGAGCGTAGGTGTCCATCTTTGTTTGCATCCGCGGTTCTGATGCACATTGCGTTGTGTTTGCGTCTGTTCACCAGACAGAATCAGAGCAGGCAGGAAAACATTTGCTGAGCCTCTCGTAACCGTGACAACCTCTGTTTTCCTACAGGTACGCCACAGGCCGCACCACCGGTGTGGTGCTGGACTCGGGGGACGGCGTAACCCACGTGGTGCCCATATACGAAGGCTTTGCCATCCCACACTCTATCATGCGCGTGGACATCGCTGGGAGAGATGTGTCGCGGTACCTGCGGCTGCTGCTGCGTAAGGAAGGATACAACTTCAACACGTCGGCCGAGTTCGAGGTCGTTCGCACCATTAAAGAGGTGAGGTGGTGGGGCTGAAACATGAGTCAGGTGTTGTGGGAGTTTCTGATGTGCTCATGTCCCCACAGAGAGCTTGCTACCTCTCCCTGAACCCTCAGAAGGACGAGACCTTAGAGACGGAGAAGGCTCAGTATGTCCTCCCCGACGGAAGCACTTTAAATGTAAGTAACGTTCCTTTTGATTGGTCGTTCCTGTGTAGCGCGCTTCCCCCCTGACGTATGACCTTGCTGTTTCCAGATCGGCCCAGCCAGGTTCCGCGCCCCAGAGCTGCTGTTCAGACCCGACCTGATTGGAGACGAGAGCTCGGGCATACACGAAGTCCTGGCCTATGCCATCCAGAAGTCCGACATGGACCTGCGACGCACGCTCTTCTCCACCATCGTGCTGTGTGGCGGCTCCACGCTCATCAAAGGTCGGTGCACGCGCTGCAGTCTGTAAACTCTCCACTTCCTGTTTCTGGCGGCAAGTAACACTGTCCTGTCCATACTCAGGCTTCGGCGAACGGTTACTGACTGAAGTGAAGAAGCTCGCACCCAAAGACGTGAAGATTAAGGTAAACTCTGATTGGGACACGCCCACAGTGACTTCTGATCTCCTTCTCCTACTACTCACTGTCAGTGACACTGAAGAGCTCGCAGCATAGAAGCATCCCGAGCATTTTTCATGAGAAACAGGCTTGGGATGCCTCTATGCTGCAAGTGCTTCAGGAAGAGGAAAGCAGACAAAGAAATGTATTCATAAAGATAACAAAACGCTTTGTAAACCGCAAGGAGATCTCACTTAGGAAGTCTCAGTTAGGAGGTGTCAGTGAAGGGGTGTGAGTGCGATGGTTTGAGTGAGGATGCATCAGTAGGAGGTGTGAGTGACCTGTGGTTTCTCTGTGGCAGATCTCGGCCCCCCAGGAGAGGCTGTACTCCACGTGGATTGGGTAAGTCTTTCATTCACTCATACGTCATTGTGTGTGTTCGTGGCTCTCATTTCTTATTGACCCTCTCTCTGACCTCACTTCCTGATGCAGTGGCTCCATCTTGGCGTCGTTGGACACCTTTAAGAAGATGTGGGTGTCGAAGCGGGAATATGAAGAAGACAGAGCGCGTGCCATCCACAGGAAGACCTTCTAGGCCAATGTCCCCTCAGAACTGTCCTCATTGCCCCCCCCAAACATCAAATGCTAGAGGCTCCCTGACATCAGCCCCCCCCCTTCTACCTACATCCACCTGCTTCTAACCCACCATCGGCCTCCTGCTCCTTGACCTGCAGACACACACCTTTATGTGTGCTTGTCTCCATACCTTCTCTGACCCACTCCCCTCTTCTCCATGTTCTTCCTGCTGTCAGGTAGCGGTGACAGCACGATCCGAACGTGACATGCACACCCACACACACACACACACACACACACACACACACACACAATCTCATAAACAAACACACGACCCACGCGCACACACAGACACACGCGCGCGCACACACAGGGCTGTGGGGTGTGCTGGAGGTGGCGGGTGGTGCTGTGGATGCTCTGAGCTCCACGCTGAAGCCTGTGAGGCGCAGATCATGATGACATCATAAACCTGAATGTTTTGTTTGCTGATGTTCAGATTTGATTTCATGTCTGTTTGTAGCTTCTTTCTGACATGAAGCTCTGTGCTATTAAACTGTATTATAGATCTGATCTGCACATGTATTCTGTCAGCACGGTTCATTTATCGTCTCCGCTCATGATCTTCATTACCAATGAAATGTTTTTTAGGTGAACATGACGTCATGTGTTGTGTGCGGAGGAAAATGTTCAGCAACGTCTTTTTGTCCGAGCTGACGGATTAAAACAAAATTTGAGAAAAGCTTCACTCAGTTTTCTTTTTCTTTGCTTTAGAATTAATTTTATCATGAAAAATTTCATCATAAATTCATTATCATAGTCATTTGTCATATAATATTTTATCATAAAATAGAGTAATCTATGATAACACAATTAATCACAAAGGATTTAATAAGTAATTTATTAAAAAGCCATTATCAAAGAAATTATGTTTCATAAAGAAATTGTCATGTATCATAAAGTAAGTCGTGATGAAGTCTTCATTAAGTGATTTATTACAAAGTAATTCATCATGAATAATTATTAATAATAAACATAACATTTTTAATCAAAGCAGTTCATCATAAAGTATGTCATAATAGATTAATTCTTTAAAATAATTTAACATAAATGTATAATTAATTAATTTTAAATTCCCCTCCACAAATCGCTACCTTATCGTGGTGGAGGGGTTTGTGTGTCCCAGGGATCCCAAGGGCTATGTTGTCTGGGGGCTTTTTGCCTGGTGTGGGTACCCTGGTATGTTGTTGCCTGTATGTTGGGATTTCTCCCAGTGGACGAGAGGGTTTGTTCCCTGCGCTGCCTGACCGTGGTCTGTGCTTATTCGCCGAGTGGCGGTTAAGAGTACCCAGCCTTCTTGGAATCCCTGGGTGGGGTACTGGAGGGTGCTCTACCTGGGGACTGTTGTCCTACTGGGAGGCATGTCTTTCGTTGGGGAAGCAGAGTCTGGGAACTAAGGGGATGACCCACTAATCTCCGGGAGTGAGGTCACTGAGGCAGTTAAACAACTCCTTGGTGGCAGGGCCCCTGGGGTGGATGAGGTCCGCCCCGAGTTCCTGAAGGTTCTGGATGTTGACACACCTCTACAATGTTGCGTGGAGATCAGGGGCAGTACTCCTGGATTGGCAGACCCGGGTGGTGGTTCCCATCTTTAAGAAAGGGGAACGGCGAGTGTGTTCCAACTATAGGGGAATCATACTCTTCAGCCTCCCTGGGAAAGTCTATGTCAGGGTGCTTGAAAGGAGAGTCCGTCTTTTATTTTAACCTCTGATACAGGAGGAAAAATTTGTTTTTTTGTCCTGGTTGTGGAACACTGGATCAGCTCTTTATCTTCTCAAGGATACTTGAGGGCGCATGGGAGTTTGCCCAACCAGTCTACATGTGTTTCGTGGACTTGGAGAAGTCATTTGACCATGTCCCTGGGCTGTCATGTGGGGGGAGCTCCGGGAGTATGGGGTGTCTGGCCCATTGCTACGGGCCATTTGATCCTTGGTCCGCATAGCCAGCAATAATTTGGATTCGTTCCTGGTGGGTGATGGGCTCCACCAGGGCTGCCCTTTGTCACCTATTCTGTTTGTAATTTTTATGGATAGAATTTCTAGGTGTAGCCAAGTGGCGAAAGGCTTGTTGTCTCAGAATATCATCTCTGGTTTTCACAGATGATGTGGTTCTGTTGGCTTCATTGGGTGATGACCCGATCCTCCCTCCCTCCGCTTATCCGGGGCCGGGTCGCGAGGCGAGCAGCAGAGAAGCCCAGACATCCCTTTCTCCAGCCACCTCCTCCAGCTTGTCCGGGGGAACACCAAGACGTTCCCAGGCCAACCGAGAGATATAATCTCTCCAGCGTGTCCTGGGTCTGCTCTGGGGCCTCCTCCCGATGGGACATGCCCGGAACACCTCACACCAGGCGCCCAGGAGGCATCCTTGTCAGATGCCCAAACCACCTGAACTGGCTACTTTCGATGTGAAGGAGTAGCGGCTCTACTCTTAGCCCCTTCCGGATGGTCAAACTTCTCACCCTATCTCTAAGGGAGAAGCCAGCCACCCTTCGGAGGAAGCCCATTTCTGCTGCTTGTATCCACGATCTTGTTCTTTCAGTCACTACCCACAGCATGTGACCATAGGTGAGGATAGGGACGTGGATCAACCGGTAAATTGAGAGCTTCGCTTTTACACTCACACTTCTTCACTACAACAGACCAGTACAGCGTCTGCATCACTGCAGCCGCAGCACCAATCCGTCTGTCAATCTCCTGCTCCCTTCTCCCGTCACTCATGAACACGACCCAGAGATACTTAAACTCTTCCACTTGGGGCAAAAACTCGTCCCTGACCCGGAGTGAGCAATCCACTCCTCTCAAGTGGAGTGGATTTGGACCATGGCCTTGGATTTGGAAGTGTTGATACTCATTCCCACCACTTCACACTCGGCTGCAAACTGTTCCAAGGTGAGCTGGAGGCCATCAACCGATGAAGTGTTCCAAGATCAGGACGAAAACCGCATTGTTCCTCCGGTATCCGAGGTTCGACTAACGGACGTACTCTCCTTTCAAGCATCCTGGCATAGACTTCAGGGAGGCTGAAGATTCTGATTCCCCTATAGTTGGTACACACCCTCAGACTGGTAACCAATGATCACTTTTAGCTCCTCTTTATACACACACCCTATGTGTGTGATGCCCTCTTCGTTTGTGATGGCCAAGACCTGAAGGGAATGAGAATCAGCACCTCCAAATCTGAGCCGGAAAAGGATGGAGTGTCTGTTACGACCCCCTCTGCTAGGAGACAGGAGGGGAGTAACATACACAAGCCCTCGACACGAGAACTGAGTAAAACAAGAGTTTCATTGCAATCTTTAAACAAAAAACTGACAGGACTGTTCAACAGGCCTCTGAGTAATCAATACATAAAGAAAGATAAAGACGAGAGTAAATCTAGGGTTTTACTAAGGCGAGCTAGCGTCACAAAACACAAACAAAACTAAGTTCAGCGATATAGCAGGTTTAACAAGCAATGTGCAACATTGAACAGGTTTAGCAAACTAAGGTCAAAAGAGAGGCAGACACCGCATGTTCACTTCTAAACAGCAGTCCCCATAGTGTGAAGGCTCTTCAGCCTTTTATACCCGCAGGTGCACACAATCAGCCAGTCATTTCCTCTTGGAGTGTCATGGGATCTCCAGGCAACCAATCGGTTGCGAGGGCTGGCACACTTCAATCAGCATAGAAGAGGGCTGGCACAAGTCTCCCAGTAACCAATCGTCCACGAGTCCTAGCACACTTGGATTTGCATGAATATAAAAAGGCATTCACACTCCCAAGGCTCAGGGCCATGACAGTGCCCACTCCGGGTCAGGGACGAGTTCTTGCCCCAAGTGGAAGAGCTATCTCAGGGTCTTGTTCATGAGTGACGGGAGAAGGGAGATCGACAGATGGATTGGTGTTGCGGCTGCAGTGATGCGGTCGCTGCACCCATCTATTGTGGTGAAGAGAGTGGTTAAAGAGAGCTGGGTGTAAAAGCGAAGCTCTCTCTTATCAATCTACGTCCCTATCCTCACCTATGGTCACAAGCTGTGGGTAGTGACTGAAAGAACGAGATCGCGGATACAAGTGGCGGAAATGGGCTTCCTCTGATGGGTGGCTGGCTTCTCCCTTAGAGATAGGGTGAGAAGTTTGGCCGTTCGGGAGGGGCTAAGAGTAGAGCCGCTGCTCCTTCACATGGAAAGGAGCCAGTTGAGGTGGTTCGGGCATCTGACAAGGATGCCTCCTGGGCGCCTCCTGGGTGAGGTGTTCCGGGCATGTCCCATTGGGAGGAGGCCCCAGGGCAGACCCAGGACACACTGGAGAGATTATATCTCTGGCTCTGGCTGGCCTGGGAACGCCTTGGTGTTCCCCCGGACAAGCTGGAGGAGGTGGCTGGGGAGAGGGAGGTCTGGGCTTCTCTGCCTGGGCTGCTGCCCCCGCGACCCGGCCCCGGATAAGTGGAAGAAGATGGATGGATACACAATTTATCCTCCATTCATTCATGTTCTTGCATTTATCTGGGGCTGGGTCACAGGAGCAGCAGCCTAAGCAGAGAAGCATACTCCTGACGACCATGCCCTCAGGAGTAGATGAGAACTTGGGAGTAAACAGGTCCTGCCCCTCGTTTATCTGCTGCCTGTGCACCGTCAGGGTGTAACGGTACAAACTTATTGCATCATTTCAATAACGAGAACAAGTCACTAAACTTGTACTTTATTCAAATGAAAAAACACAAACACCTGTGACATCATTCGGAGGGGAAGGAGCATAATAGCATAAATAACCAGTTTACCTTCAGTCTGATAATGTCTGAGGCTTTTCCTGCATTTCTGAGTCCCTCCATCACCCCACTGTCTTCTTCCTCAACATTGGTATCATCATCCAGGTCAAAGGTCACTTCTCACTTTCATATCAGGGTTTGGTCAATGTGCAGTGAAGATGTTGAGTCTTTTGTCCTGAATTTGTGAACCTCCTGATATTTTTCACTGCTTAAATAAAACATGTCTTTTAGCGTAAACAACCCCTGACTCACTTAAAGGATCCGGCTTGGGGTCGGTCCTTAAGATGAGCCACAGAAATGTATCCATGAATGAAAAACTATGGATATGATTTGTCCAAGCACATGCAGAAAGGGGCACGGAAGGGGCTTGAGCACCTGCCCCATTCCTGATGGGTGACCCAAGTGCCCTTCTCGAGGCAATTTTTATTTATTTATTTATTTTTATGTTTGTGTGCATGTGGAGTCCTGCCTGTGCCCCTTAACAATAATATTTAACTATTAATCACAGCTTTGCTAAATAGAAGGGTCTGGCTTGCATCAGTCACATGACTACATTAACCAGTGAGAGCAGAGCGCAAAGGGTTACAAGCTGGGAACAAGCTCACAAAGATCACACACATTTTTTTGCCCACTAGGCGGTGCAGAGCTGGAGGAGAAACACTAATTAACTGGGAGACGCAAGCTGATGCAAAGGAAACCAGTAAGTAAGTGTACAGAGTACACTATAGTCTGTAGCACACAGGAGTATTAGTTATTGTGGACACGTTGGTAAGTTATCTTGTGGCAACTGACGAACTGAAACAAATGAGTGTTCAGTGCGTGTAACAGCGCCACAAACATTACCTGTCCTTTTATTAACTGCACACGTGTGCTGGTCATTAGCTACTAGCTACCTGAGTAAGTGTGTCATGGGTGTGTAGCTCTGTCCACCGTTTTAGGGAACATATTTAGTTTTAAAATAAGTTACAGGGCTTTTCCTGCCTTTCTAAAAACTATGGATTATTATAATTATGATATTATAAAAAAAACACTGTATTTTAAAGAAAATACATCAAGAGACCGATTTGATTAGATTTACATTTCAAATATGACAAAATGCTGATTTTACAGCAGCAAAATTATTGTATATCTACAGTTTAAACATTTAATAAGTTTTCTGCCTGCACAGAGTGGATAGTGAAACAAATTGAATCATCATGAATGCATTACTTTATATTTATTACTTATTATTATAGCATTAGGAATAAATAATGAGGGAAGGATTCTGGATCAGCACCATGATGCAAACTTGCGGCCATAGTATATACAGGATTCTGGAGAAGGTAAAAAATGTCACTATGTGCATGTGTGTTTGTGTTTTATGTGTATACATTTTTTATTATTATTATTACTCATGATATAACATTGTTCAGACATGCCCTGTAAGCACATGAAATAGTGACAAAAGGAGCTAGTACAGGTATTCAAGTATAAAAACAATAATAAACACAATGTTTTGGTTCTATAACATTTTTCTATCATTACTATGTCTACAATCTCAGATCAATACAGTCCTGCCCTCCAGCACTATCAGCAGCAGGAGCAGCAGCAACCCCTCAACAGCAACATTGTAGCCATCAGGTAAAACATGGGCTACATTTGCTTTGCATTGTCCCCACCTGATTACAGTGATATTGTATGATGCAATTCCATATCAGAATAGTCAGAATAAGAATACTTTATTAATCCCTAAGAAAATGATGTGGGTTACAGTTGCCCCAAGACAGTAACAGACTAAACTATTTAAATAATACAATATGTTACAGAGTTTACAAATTTAAGAAATAGCACTAATATATCGCTCAATTATAAATATCAAGAATTTTGACAAAGAATATTACAGAGGTGAGATTATTACAGGGTTGGATTATATATGGTTGACATTTGACTCTAACCTGTGAACTTTTACTGTAGACTGTGTGCAAAAGGGTGCGACTATTACAGTGTTTACTGTGTATTAGATATTAGATTCTTGATGAACGTGGGTTGTTATTCTTCAGCCTGGTTCTATGTGCCCCCTTTTTTTAAAACTTTGAGCACCTGCCCCTTTAAACATCTCTGCTTGGCCCTGGATGTGTCATCGGCTGGTTTGGGGAAAGGCTGCCAAAGACCCGCCCTCTCCTGGATGGCGTGGCTGTAGCGGGTCACCTCCGCACCGGTCGGTGGTTCGATCCCAGGCTCCTCCAGTCTACATGCCAAGTATCCTTGGCATACTAACCCCATGTTTGCCTACTGGTGATGGTCAGAGGGCCCAGTGGCGCCTGTGTCCGGCAGCCTCGCCTCTGTCAGTGGCGAGGCTCTGTCAGTGGCGAGGCTGCCTCCCATTCACACCCAGGGGGTGAATGACTGAATGTAGTGTGAAGAGCTTTGGGGTCCTTAGGCTAAGAAAGCGCTATACAAATGCAGGCCATTTTTATTTTTGGATGGTCTTGTTTAGTTGGGATTCATCAAACCATCAGCCGTCCACCTGAGCCACAGCTGCTTCATACAGAGTGTAGTAAATAGGAAAAACCAGCATCAATCCACCTGCTCTCAGGGTTGTGTCACAATTTCAGATGCTTTGAGAACAGATGTTGTGGCCCGGGATGCTCAGATCTGGGCTGTGTGTTTCTGTGACAGGAACCAGACATCTGTTGATGCTGATGGAGAATCTGAAGCACTTTTAACTGAAACATGAAGGGTTAATATCCACAAATGATGGAGTCTGTTTGGTGACCAGCAGGTGTCAGTGTAACATCACTGCAC
The DNA here is from genome assembly GCA_015108175.1 of Pelvicachromis taeniatus. Taxonomy (NCBI): domain Eukaryota; kingdom Metazoa; phylum Chordata; class Actinopteri; order Cichliformes; family Cichlidae; genus Pelvicachromis; species Pelvicachromis taeniatus. The sequence goes on from VURO01048212.1 coordinate 56,888, forward strand.
CTCCTCTCCTTCGGTCTGGTGACGCTTGTTCAGGTGTGTGGTTTACCTCAGAGTGGTGCTGTAAAAGTCTCGACTGACCACAAATAGAAAGCAAGCTGCTCTGTGTCTCGTGAACTGCTGACTGCTTTTTCTGTTTGACGCTGAGCAGAATTAATCCAGGATCAATCTACGGCGGGAAGGAGCCACTCCGACTCCTGCTAGGGCTCCCACACCCAGCCTGAACACAGTTTGGCCTGTACTACAGGAGGTGTGTCTGACCTGGAGTCATATTTTTATATTTAATAAAAATAAAAAAGAGTGATCATGAGTTACATTTAGGCTAACAAAATATCTTACAGTGTCACGATTATGACCCCATAAAAGGTGAGAGTATGTGAAAGAAATGAGTAGCTGAGTGAAGATGAGTGTGAAAACCTTATCAATAATGAACCCTGGTGTGACTGATTATTGGCAATAATCAATAAAAGCATCAGTATCAGGTCTGGGCTAACACGAGCAGCTTCATGTTTTGCCTCGTGTATCTGATGGAGGTGAGCACATGAATTATGGATGAGGTGATCATATCTGCCTTCCTTGTGTGCAGCGGAGACGAGGCAGCAGGAAGTCAGCAGGTGATGAAGCGAGCGGTGCAATCAGCCTCCTCTGTCTGAGAGATATGCTTACAGCACAGCCTGAAGACGCCGCTCTGCTCAGCATCGCTGAGAGCATCAGACAGAGGAGAGGAAAACCTCATCTAGTCTCCTCATGACGTTTCTTGATGGACAATTAACATGCTCCACTTGTCAGTCAAAGAGGCCACGGCCCTAATGATGCAAACAGGTGAGTTCTAAAAACCTTCTACCCCATTCAGGTGTTATAAAGCGGGGACATTATCCGTCCTTCCTCGTGCTGGGCTCACTTTGTGAGACAGACCAGTGAAAGTTGCATTTCTGTTAGTGTGCACACATTTAATGAATTCTTCCTTTTTGTACAGGATTGTGGAAAACATTAAGTTTTCATTTCATTGTTTAACTACTACTTAACCACATTTTTGTAGTATGAATAGCAAAGGGTGAGGTCTTCAGTGAACAGAAAAACTTACAGTTCTTCATATTTTCCATAGCCTCGAGACTTTGCTGGGCCAATTCTGGTAAACATGTTTATTTCTGCTGAAGGAGTTCATCCTGACAGCATGACAGGATACAAACCTCATTGTGGCGCTAAAGAGAAGCTGTTTGTCAACTGCAATGGGCAGGAACAACGAGCCAACGAGAGATAGCACTGCACCGTCTGATGTTTCTGTGATAGATTAATATCAGCACCCAGAGTTCACAGTCCAACATCATCATCATGATTATTATCACTGTTGTTGTTGTTGCTGTCAGCGCTGGTTTCTGGGTGTCGGACAGATAATCTGAGTTTTCTGTGAGGTTTGTTAAGCTCATAAAGCAGCTTCCTGTCCACGGTCAACTGCAGCAGTGCGATGAAAGCCGCTGATGCAGCTGTCAGACTGCCTTCATGCACTGATCATCATTTCTCAGGCCTCCGCAGGTTAGAGCAAGGCTGGACTCTGAGCCGCAGACAGCAGTGTTCCTCTGTCTGAAGTGAAACCCAGTCAAAGAGCAGCCACGCTTGCCGAAGAGTGCACGTCCTGTCCTGCCAACAGCAGTTTTTGGGACAGTTCTGTGGAAAACCTTCATCATCTTTGAAGAAAACAACAGCAGCAGCATGGATCTGTGAAACAGGCTGAAATCTGAAGACGCCATAAAGAACCAGAGAAGCATGACAGCCGGGAGGAGGAGGAGGAGCAGGAGGAGGAGAGCAGCCAAAGCAGGCCACCCAGTGAACTGCACGCTGCCACACCTATGCTTTCATACAGGTGACCACACTAAACCGACTGTCAGCAGCACCTGCAACTCTGTTTGTAACGGCAGCACATCTCCATCAGTTCATTAAATCACTTTAATTCATCTGCTCGGTGTGTGCATGGCCACAGATGCGCATACAAACTTGTTTTTATAGCTTAGTGAGGACGTCTAATTGATATAATGCTTTCCCTTACCCTAACCCTAGCCATCAAAAATGAATGCCAAACCCCTAACCCTTAGTCTAAACCTAACCATAACTGTAACCCTGACACTAAAACCACATTTTGAGCTTTAAAAATGCCTTCAAACGTATGGGGATGGGAACTTTGTCACCATAAGTGACTGTTGGTCCCCACAAAGATGTATAAACAGACTCACTCACACACGCTCATCTGAAATCCCTGTGGTTGCTCTGAGTTACTGTAGCAACAGCTTTCTCTCCTGACAGGTCTTTGATGCGGTTATGATCTGAGCTGCCTCGCAGCGGCTAACGAGGCTGTGGGTAACGTTTGAGCGTGCACAGCGGGGGGCGAGAAGGTGAGATGAAGTCGGGAAGTGTGGGTTGAGTGTCGGGAACAGCCTCCTCGTTTCATGTACTATCCCTCTGTTCTCTCCTCTTCTTCTCACTTTGGAGAAAAGAGCAGTGAGCTCACAGAGCGCTAACAAGCTAATGTGACAGAGACATGTTTGATTGGCTAAGGTAGCACGAATAACAGTGGTCAGTTCACCACACAGGCAGAAGGAGCCGGAGTGGTGCTTATCTGCTGACTTCCTCCTTCGTTCCCTGTTAAAAAGACAAGGCGTGATGCAGGAGTTTATGACTGTGGTCATACAGAGGCATCCAGGCAGTCAGTGAGACAAATGAACCAGCTGAGAGGCAGGAAGGAGAGCAAAAAGCTGCACAGAAAGTCATACGAGGATCCAGAAACAAGAAAACAACACGTTTCAGCAAAGCATCATCACCAGCAGAAGAAGAAGCAACGAGATAACGAGCACCACCTGCCAGGATCCAACACACATGACACTGAGGCAGCAGAAGTGACAGAGACAGGAAGTTAATGTCAGCGTCTCAGAGTCCGGTCATGAGATCTGTTTCTTGTTTTCATTTTGTTCTTTTAGTTTTCCCAACGATCTCTGTACCTTACCTGTCTCCATGTCTTTCTGGTTTATTCTGGTAGTTGAATTTCAGTCCTCTTCTCTTAATACTGATCTGTGTATTTATAGCCTAGTTTGTGGAGTTCTCACAGCCCGAGCATCCTGGTGTTATTCAGTCTAATGCCATCGTGCAGTGATAAAAGCCTCAGAGGAATAATCCCGGAGACATTTTGTTTAATGCACTTTTCCTTCAACATTGTGCATTTCTTAGAAAATTTCCTTTACACAATTCAGTGGAGTTGTTTCTACATTTTTCAGGGACTTTCTAACTTTTGTTCTGCAACAGTTTTTAATTTTTTTTAATCATGTTTAAGTTTTCTTTTGTGAAATTTCTGTGTCACATTTTCATCCAGTTTTCTCTGATATTTTAGATTTTTGTATCTCTGAAGCATTTTGAGGGTGTGTCCATCACTGAGTAGAGTTACACAGCCAGTCCTTGTTTCCTCCTTACTAACAGCAGAGCAGAGACAATCTGAGCTGCGTTGCCCCTTTTTCCCGATTTTTTTCTTCTCTGCATCGCTTCCTGTGAGTCTTACTTATTCAAACATGAAGCAGTCGTTAAGAGAAGAATCTGCCTCATTTTTCTCACACAGCGAAACGTCAGAGACAAAAGCTGCTGTGATTGTCACGGCCAACAGGCCGACACGGGGGAAAGCACTCGAGTGCAGACGCCACTCGGAGGCACATGAAGTAAATACAAATATCCAAACCTTTATTTACTGCATATAACAAAACTGACAGGGTGACAACTCAAATAAATAAGACATCTGGCGTGATTTACTAAACCCCGAGGATTACTTAAATTCAGACCAGTCACTGTAAATTCAGATTTAGCTATGACTTTAAATAAAGAAAAATCTAGATCATGCAATTGATTTTTTTAAAATCACATTGAGCTAAGTGAGCCCTGTAGCAAAAGCAGAATGTAACTGGTCTCACTACGAATAAAGGTTAAACCAAGTTTCCCTGAAACCTCAGAAAGTTACACAAGCGCAGTACTAAACACTCCAGGTGAGAATTATAAACACTGCCCTACTGGAAAAGTCACTACGTGAGTCACTATACATACACATTTACAGTGAGTACATGTGCAAATAGTCCAGCGATCAAACTCAAATGAAGACACGGCAACCTGATTACAAGTAGTCTGGAGGTTTAACTGTGAGCAGACAGCCCAGAATTAATTCAAGTAAAACATGACACCATCCATTTGCTGTGTAACTTTCACTAACGCAGGCAATCTGGTAAAGAGTGGCTGCACAGGCTGGTCTTATATCTCTGCAGCCTAATTGCTCACAGGTGCCGCCGGTTAGTGAAAACGAAATAACCCTGCCCAGGGGTGGAGACGCCAGGAACACAGGTGCCTCAGACTCACCCAGACTATGACAATTATGTTGTTATATTCAGGAAAGAATTAATTACACAGCTGAGAAGCTGCAGCTACACAACTACCACACAAAGCCACATTTCTTTGTTTGCTCTATGTAACTGAAACTAATTAAAAGTGCAGTCGGTTCTGTAAAGGAAAGTCTGAACGAGACGTCATGAGAACAATTGGACTGAACCTGCAGCTTTTATTTCAGCTAATGGAGGTCTGTTACAGGTCACGCGCCCTTCTTTCAGTCTTTTCTTTTCTGCTGTGAGAAAGTATAAAAGGATGTTCTGTTCACATTTCTAAACTCACCACATCTTAAATGTCATTCATGCATTCCTGGTTTTCATGCATAGGATGCCTTTATGATGAGTCCCTTCAGCACCTCAGAGAAATAATTTACTGGGAAGATATTTCTGGATCCTCTCCATTGGTTCGTGTAATTTAGCGGGCGCCACCAGCGGACCACCTGTGAGGAGCTGCTTCCTGTTTTTGATGGTCTCTAGCTAAAACTGCTTTTCTCAGACTTGTTTTCAGAGATGGGCTGGAGCAAACGTCCTCCTGTCCATCATGTTGAGAGAGCTAGCTCTGTCACTTAAAAGTGTGGAGAGTGTCTCGCTTTAACAGTTGGGGACGCCGTCAAGGATAAGGATGTAAATACAGTGGCAAGTCTATTGTGGCCTCTAGCAGCTGGATGCATCTGTAATATTAATCAAAGCATGCACATGGCGTAGACTGGAGAGCCTCCCTCTCGGGAAGGATCAGCAGATGTCTGATGAAGAGCTTAACCTCTGAGCTTATACTGAGTCATATAATGGGTCATATACCTGTTTGAAGGCCTCCACCATCATTCCCATCTCCAAAAAGACTGGCATAGAATGCCCCAATGACTGCAGACCTCTCACATCTGGAGTCACAAAGTGTTTCGAGCAGATAGTGTCTCAGCACATCTTAGACTGTCGACCCCCCTCCCTCAACCCCCACCACTTTGCTTACAGAGCAAATCTGACCACGGAAAATGTCATCACCATCATCCTTCAAAGAGCCCTGAGCTGTCTGGAGAACAGGACAAGTTAGGTGAGGCTGCTCTTTATGGATTACAGCTCAGCATTCAACACCATAATCCCAGACATCCTCACCACCAAACTGGACCACCTTCAGAACGCCCTAACCTCCCCCCACCGACTGCTCCTGGATGAAAGACTTCCTCACCAACCAGCCTCAATCAGTCCAACTCAGCCCTCACCTCTCTCCTCCACTGTCACTCAGTACTGGATCACGCAGGGCTGCGTTCTCAGCCCTTGTTGTAAACCTTGTACACCTATGACTGTACACCAACCAATAGCTGCACTTCCTTTGTGTCTTAAGGAAGAATAACCTGTACAAGTAGCATGCTCTCCTACTGCCTGGGTGTTTGGTATGCAGGGGCCACGACTGAGAACAGGAATGCCGCAAAGAGGGTAATTAACACTGCCCAGAAAAATCATTAGCTGTGTCCCAAAACCTAGGCTGCATCCTTCGGAGGACCCGGCCTTCGCGGTCTACGTGGGCCGGGTCTTTTGAAGACCAAGAAAGCTGGAAGTGCAAGGCTTGTGAAATGGGACAGTCTAACCTTCAGATTTGCATCATCAGCTGTCTCGGTGGAGATTAATAAACTCAGCCGTCTGCTCCTTGCTATCTAAAATCTAATAGGACATTGGAGTATTCGCTACCATCTCACACTTCTGTTTAATCACTTTTCTGTTTGACGTTTATTCAGCTGAGTGAAAACTATCACTTTAAGCTCAGCCAAACCAATTTACTCAATACATCATATATTTGCAAAAGCGCTCGAGCTGGTGAGTAACCGAAGTCTCCAAAAACGTCGGTTACCCACCAGCTCGATCGCTGACCGCGGGGAGTTTGAAAACAATGTACCAAGAGTTTGCTGTACGGAGCCTTGACGACCCACGGTCAGCGATCGAGCTGGTGGGTAACAGATGTCTCCGAAAACGTCAGAGCACTTTTGCAAATATGTGATGTCTTAAAAAATCGAGCAGATATCTGAAGTTTACACAGCTACATTCTCACCTGAAAATATCTTAAAAGTTTATTTTGTGACCCAGAAAGAGTAATAAGAGTAATATTAAAACGAAGTAGCTGCCGCCATTGTTGGAAACTTGGAATTGGCTGGGCGGCGCTATGAATTCTGGGATAAGATGGGCCATGAAGGATACACCCGACCCATCCTTCAAATTGGGGGAAATGAAGGACGCCTTGGTCGGCCGCATTTGGAGCAGCCTTCAAATCGGGACTGCCTTTGTCACTTGGCTGTGACGTAATCGGCCTACAAATGTGGCCTCCGAAGGAGGCCTAGGTTTTGGGACACAGCTATTGGCTGCCACCTGCCACCCCTAGAGGCCATCGCCAGATCCTCCTGTCTCAGGTAAACCAGGGCCATCACAGGTGACCCCTCGCACCCTGCCCACCATCTGGGATGGCCTGCAGCCCTCTGGTTTTTCTCCTGGGCCATTTGGACTTTTAGCAAACACTTTCCCCCCCACACCTCTGCCCACCCACCTCACCGATCTCAGCCATAGTTTGAGTAGCCCTCACCACTCAGGGCAGTCTTTTACACTGCTTCCAAGCACTTTGTATTTCAGTGTGTGACATTCTCTAGTTTTTTTAATATATTCATCTTTTATGATGTCCTGATATCTTTAATATATATATATATATATATTTATTAGAGAGGGAGAGAGGTTTTTTTTTTTTTTTTTTTTTTTTTTTTTTTATTCCCTCTTTTTTTTTTTTATTAATTTCCCCCCT
>VURO01048213.1:5808-23807 GCA_015108175.1 Pelvicachromis taeniatus
CCATTTAAAGGATCAACTTTGTATATATTTGCAGATATGTATTTCGATGGCAGTGTGAGTGAAACGGAATAAAGAATTCTTACTTACACATGTTCCACATTCTTTTCATGTGTCGGTGTGCAAAATTTAATGTCACCCAATTTGTCTTTTTTGAGAGGATCTGGCACTTGAATAGAGGCTATTGACTTTTGGTTCTACAAAGTGCTTCGCGGTGTGTCTCTTTCTTATTCACTCGTTCACACAGCAGAGGCAGCAGTTCAAGGCACTCACTTGCTACCAAGTGCAGCCTTGGGTACGTTTTATGCAAGGAGATGTGGCCAATTAGTCACGGCTATTATTACAGTCTGTAGTACTTGACTAAAGATGTAAAACTATTAAGAGTTTAAAATAGGTAAGGATTAAAGTTTATTCTGTTGCCTTTTGTCAAAATATCACTCACCTTCTAAGACAAACTAAGCTCTTTAACAGTAAAGCCATTTTCTAACATTATTCATAATTTCAACAAGCATAACTGGGAGCAGTTTACACTTAATGGTACGGATCTTCGGTCTCAGTGTGTCTTTATCTTCAGCCCAGCCAGCTCATGTAAGGGTTCTTATAGCTGTTTAGACTCGTTTTATCAGTGATGTTACTGACACTGGTTGACTTCTGATCAGAGGGTGGCGGTAACATGCGGCGGGTTTTGTAGTAGTAGATGAACAGGAAAAAACCTGGCAAGCAAAGAATCATGGTCACTAATGTATAGAGAAAAGACACTTTGCATGGAGAACATCAAATGTACATCATTTTTGTTCTTTCAAATAAATATGCACCTTCTGTTTGCCTTGTCTAATAAGCGGGGACTAGTAAGTTGCCTTTCAGTGCAACGGCACCTCTAAAATTCTTACTGCGCAGTCATTCCAGTAAATGGAGAGACACACGATGCACAGAGTGGAGTTTTTTTTTTTTTTTTATATATATATATCTTTTATATCTGTACTTCATTTTTTTAATTTCCACCTACTCATGTTCTTCTGAGTCACTAACTGTCTTTCTTCTATTTTTATCATTTTTCTTTAAAACATCTTGATTTGCAATATTCCTGTTTGTGTTTTTAATAAAGTTGATAATTTGCTTAATTTGTAACTACAAGCATCTTTAATATCAAAAACTGGGATTTGAATCAATAAAAAAATCAAGCGCTATCTTGTGAGTGGTATTATACAACAGTTGACTTAGAATGATTGGAAGGTGCTTGCTGGTTGTCAATACCTTGGAAAGAATTGAGGACGGTGAAAAGGTAGAGCGCGGGGAGCTGGAAGACGCCATAGGCAAAGAAAGCGAAGCCCCATGTAATGCCCAGCATGAAACACAGGCCCATGACGCTTATGATATTTATGCTACTTTGCTCTTTTGTTTTAGCTCCTTTGGCATTCCTGAGATAACACAGCCAGGACATCATGATGATGAAGGTGGTGAACGTGAAGATGAAGACCAAAGCATAGTAGCCTATGTTGATGATTAAGTGGACACTGTTGTCTGTTATCCAACACCTTAAAAGGAAAAGACAAGTCAGCTTTTCTGAATTTTAACATGAAATGTAATGGCATAGTAATAGTAGAGCAGGCTCACATCATCAAATTATCTGCAGCGTTTCCAGTGTTTTGGTAGTTGATGACTTGTTCACCATATTTCCCAATGATGAGCAGGACAATCCCAATAACTGAAGGCAGTACTGGGGGAAAAAAATGGGGAGAAAAATCAGATGAAACAGCAAGAAGAAAAGAGTGAAGCTTTCAAGAAGTTTATAGATGTTCAATTTTAAATTATAACATAAACTTACTCCAGCTGGCAATGGCGATTTTCAGCACGTAGCGATGGATTGTGATTTTCCCTCTTGTGTACAGGCTCAGGCAAAGGTGGAAGGCCTGTGCTGCAAACCAGGTGAAAGTGGCCAACATAAAATAGTGCATTAGGGCCGCCATGATCTTACAGCCCACACTGTTCTTCAGGTTCGCCACATAGTTATTGACCAGGAAAGTAAGGTTAAGCAGGAACAAGGCACACACCAGGTTGATGAGGATCTTCGTGGCAATACTGGCTTTGATCTGCCTGTATGGGGAGATTATTATCAGAGAGGAAACACAGCATGTATTATGATTTGTTTTGATTGGTAACAAATATCTATTTAAGATGTCACTGGGTTGCAAAAACATATATTTTCAACAAATAACGATGCCACATGGCTTTAAATAATTAGCAATAAGGGTATTTGTTGATCTTGGCAATTATTTCATTTTTAACTAATATAAATTGTGATAAACTGACAAATTCAATATTCTCACATGTGGAGATTTGCAGAATTTCAGTTATTTTAAAGACTAAGCAGGCTTGTAAGCGTCTTCATCTCATGACACAATGATGAAAGATTTTTTTTTAGACTAGACAGTTAATCATCTTCATTATTTGGTAATGTAGACAACAAAACAAACTACATTCCTCAGGTAAGCTTTGTGAAAAACATATATGTCTGTAACAATATCTCATAAAGCTACTGATGAATATTTCTGTGATCACGTTCATTCAAAGAAATGCGAGAGACAAGTTGCTTATGAGAGAACTTGGTTTTGAATATCAGTAACCACAAAAGGTCAAATTTCCATATTGCAAATACAGTAAAATAAACATGGTTATAGACGGTAACAGTAAGACAGATGTTATATCCAAATAACTGTTATATAGGGACAAAGGTAATGTAGGCTCAAAAAACAAGCGTAGATGATCATTTCAAGTTACAGTTGAACTTACCAAAGTCCCTAATTTTCAGAAGCTCAAAATTTGATTGACTGACATTCAGTTTCGTGGCCCAGCGAGGCCATTCCCTTGTTATTTCATAACAAGTAAAGCACACATAATACCTGAAGTTGATTCAAACCCTTGAATTTTATAGTTTTTAAATGTTAAAATTTTAAATCGGAGGCCCAAAGAGATGTTACCATAAGAGAGACATTGTTAGGCTGATAAGCAAAATCTATGAGAGAGATAGTAAAGAATCTTAAATCTAAAATCTGGTACTTTCTTAAAGAGATGGAATACTCTGCCCAACTCAGCAACATCCAAAGACCACAGAGGAACACTTCACAAAAGTAAAGACCACTCTTGAGAAGGTGCGTGGATTGAATACAAACACGCTCATCCACTCAGGTGTACACACAGGTTTTCAGAAACGCAAACTACACCATTCTTGGCTGCTGTCCTGGAGCACGTTGTGCGCTGTCAGTCCTCCGTGCTACAGAATACCATTCAATACTTAGTATTTACTGTTAATCACGGTTATTGCTGTGGTCCCCATATGCCTGTCCCATGTATAACAAATGAAAAAAAATTAAGTAAATAAATAATAATAACAAAGGTCAATCAAATGGATCAATACAGCAAGGCCATGATGGTCCATTTGGTAAAATATATCCATTGGGCATCTTTCTCGGCCTTCAGACAATAATTCTGATAGCTAAAGATCTAAATGGGACAGGCAAAAGAAGAAAAAAAAGACAGAGAAGGTGCGTGGATCACTGGCAAGGTATACACTCAAGAGACATCTTCATGAACGGAAATGGAGACAAGAATCTGCACAACACAACAAGATGCAAACCACTGGTTACATTCAAGAACAAGAAGGCCAGGTCAACTTTTCCAGAAAAGATCTCAAAGAACCTGATGTGGTGGGGTTTGGTTTGTGGCTCAGGTGTAGGAGCAGGATTCAGGGTTCAGTGCCAGGGGAGACTGGACAAAACAGCTGATTTTCATTCTACTAATCACACTTTCTCCTCAGGCAGTAGATGTTGGGGACTGGGGAGTAGCAGGGTAAATAAACGTCACCTAAAAGTGCAACTGAGAACTCTGTATGCATGTGTGTCGTGCCATGGTCAGCATAACAAAGTGTTATATCTGGCCTTTACTGAGAAAAAAAATCTTCGGCCACATGAAACTAATATTAACTTGTATCAGAATGACGCATCATATGACATATTAGTCATGGTGGAAGGGATGCTATGAAACAGTATTACTAGTGTTTACTGATGATTTGACTGCTCCTGTTCAAATACAATGTAACTGAATGCACAGTAAACGTGACCGTGTGGGATCAGAGTTTATAGCTGTCCTGAAAAAACTGTGAGGATGTCTGGGCTTGGCAAACCTGCACTTATCTCACAAAATCGGGTGTACCCACTCCGGTCTAACAGAAGAAAACGCAGGTGGTGCCCATGTAGGCTAGCCGATGTGTGACCCAAAGCAATTTTGCCCTTTTGTGGTGGTAATGTAACATGCACCACAGTGGGTCCTGATACCAACATGAAATGTGGGGCCCCCAGTAGGGCAGCCTAATCAAGAGTGCGGACATACTGTGTGTATGTGACAGACACACACTGTGAGCCCCTCTCTGCTTAGTGTAGACAACCAACACAATAGTGTCCTAATCTGCACTAAACTTCATGTCATTGCCAGGACCCACAGATCCCCTACATGGGTCCCAAGGGAGCGTGTTTGTTGGGTAATGGCCCCTCAAAAATTGCAAAGCAACAAATGACCAAGTCACTTACCCGATCTCAACCAAATAATCCACGTTTTTAAATACAAAGCTGAAAACAGAGACATAGGTAAATGCACTTGCTTTTCTTTAAACAGTGCTCGTTCATAGAGGGTTGTGCCCTGAGGACTTAGAAATACCCCAGGAAACATAGCAGGCAAGGAAAGTATTGTATTTACATAAGATGTACACTGATACACATTGCTGATATTTCCATTACAAAACATCAGTATCAAAGCCACTGTTGATGAATCTCATTTCCCTGTGGTAAACATTATGACATGTCATCACAGTGTTCCACTGTCCTGGAACGCGGCCTTATTTCCATGAAGCTTCATCACATCAACTGCCAGAAAAACATGTCTTTCTAAACAAGATTTTGTTTTAAAAGTATTCTGTGCAGAGTTTTAAGCTATTGCATCCTTGAGAATTTGCTCTATTTTATTGATAAAGAGTTGAAATAAAGATTCCAGCCAGCAATGTATCACCTATTTTTAGTGAGAGCTGTGAGTGGAAAGACTTAGTCGCTTACACTGTTTTTAAACAGCAAGACTTTGCCCTTACACCCTTTTTCTCCAATTTACATTACATATTTAAGTCCAAATTATTTAAAACATAAACTGTATTTCTATTCATGTTTAAGGATTTTGATCTTTGATGAGGAGTTTTACAGTTTCTCTTTACTGAGTCTCTTTACAGAGATTTTATAGCGATTTTACAGCTTGTTCCTGAGATAAGTACTAGAAACCGATACAGCACAGTACTTCTCTGACTATTATCTACTTAAAATGCTTCAATATTGAAAAAAGAAATCTTACCTTGAAAGGCAGTGCATAAAGAGGACTATGGCGAGGAAGAACATCGAGAGTCCACAGCCAACTTGGGTGATGACAGTGAGGTTTTTAAAATCAGAAGCTGAAATGGTTTCATTAAGAGGAGTCTGCAAAAAGCACAGCAAAACAAATGTCATAATGAAAATAGTGCATGATGTTTATAGTGAAGAGTGTGGTTGTAGATGGACTACTTAATGAAATAAAAAAGTAAATAAAAAGTACAATCCCAGATCCCCCAAAAAAGTCACAGCAATGTGTAAAATGTAATTCAAAACACGGACGTTGCAATAAAAGGCTTGAAAAGTAAGCTGGAGGAATATTTTGTAACTAATTAGGTAAAATTTCAGAATAATATTCCTCAACATAAAATTGTGACCAATTTGAATATCGCCTAAAGAATCTAATTCAATTTCAAAATGAGCTCATCTTTTAAAACATTTGAAACATTTCATATTTTTTCTGTGTTCCATTGTGAATAATATGTGGCTTTTGATAACGCTTTACAAATGTTTTAATTTACGTTTTACACAGCATCCCTGTTTTTGGAATTGGGGTTGTACATCATTACATAAGAAGAAAAACATACCATCAAGATAGCAAAGAATGTCAAATGTGAACACTGACACATAATGCCATTCTCTGTTACATTTGTCACACAGCCAGCACTCGTCCAGTTTGGTTGACTTCCTAAGAGAAATAAAGCAGGGCAGAAAGTTGAGGTAACAAGGAACATAATGGTGGCCTAACCTGAATACCGTATATCTTCCATTCGTAGCCTGTCTCTTTTAAACGCTGGTTTGAAACCATGTCATGACAAATAGACGCTGGTCTCCAATAGTAGCCGCTGTTTTCTTCTTTTTAAATTTTATTGGCGATTGGCAAACAACTGAATGGTGCATTACCGCCACCAACTGGTATGGAGTGTGACTGGAATATCGCTCAAAAAAAAGAAAGAAGAAAAAACCCTCCACGCTGTCGTCGGTCCTCTTGTCACTCAGCCAGCTGTTTCCAATCAGCCATTATGGATACAGCGACCATCGAAGTAGGATTATTACACTGAACTGGAACTGTCGGCTAGCGAACCTGCTAACTGTGATTTTCTGGTCTTTTACTTCCTTTCCTGGAGAGTCGTGCGAAGAGAAGTTTCGGGGAGCACCACTCGTGCACTGGGCTACCACAGACAAGGAGACACTCGGGAGCAAAGGAGGAGCACAAATGGAAACTGCATTATTTGTGAACTGTTGGAATACGTTTTGGAGCACTGTAAGTAAACGCCTCAGTCTAAAAACCGCACCTGGGTCCTCTTTCCTTCTCAATTCCATGACAATTTCATCTAAGAAGGGAATAAAAGCCGGTCTCCAACAACCGCTGGTCTCTTTTAAACGCCGGGCTGGCCTTTGAATAAACGGTGGGGCTACTATTGGAAGATATACGGTATTAAAAATGAAAACGAATTGATGATAGCACTGGTACATAGTCAGACAGATTTGAGTAATGTTGAATTTTAGGTCCTTCTGATACTGAATCCAGCCTCTGGAGAACAAACTTTCACTAACCTGCAATTTCTTGCCAAATATCGGTTCAGAAAAAGCACAGCTTCTGTGGTAAAATATAACATCTTTGTTCAAAATGTTTAATAACAAGCATGGCAACAAACATGGCATATGAACAATGCATGTTTAGAAAAATATATCTGCAAATGTATTTTTCAGAATACACTATACATCGACTTAACCTCTACTCGATATTAAACATTTACAATTCAGAAGTGATAGTGTCACGGTAGAAAACAACACGGTGAGTTTGATCTGGAATAGTGTCCATTTCAGGATCAGCTTACATCAGGAGAAAGATGTAGGTAGACATTTTAGTAAAACAGGCAAACAACCTGAGATGTCTTCATGGTATACCTGCTTGCAGCTGTTTTTTATTAACTGATGCTTCTTTATTTTCCCTTACCAGTTTCACATACACAAACCCTCCTTTTCCAAACAAACGGTCCAGTTATTAACAAGAGTTTTTCCTTACAAAAGAAATGATACTACTACACGGACAACCTCCAACTTGTTGTTGAAACCTATGAACATTTCTTAATATGATATTCCCAGTGTTGGTGTATATTTGGATGTTTGTAATAATGACGTGTCATACATGAACTGAAATTAAAGTTCAAATGGTTTCTGCTTAAGTCCTCAAAATACAACCCTGACCAGTATCCAGTAGTGATACTAGTAGTGATAGTAGATACAACCTCTCATTTTACTTCAGAACACAAAAGTAATGCCAAAAAAAGAAATGAAGTAATGTTAAATAATTGAGTAAAAGAGGTATTGAAGTGGAGTCAATTTCCATGTTTGATTTAATTAATCTCAGAGAAGGCGCAGTGTGCTGTGTCTCCGTAGCTTAAATCTTCAGTGCAGACACCGTTTCATTGTGATTCTGTCCGAGTGTCTTTGAGGAGACTGTCTGCGCTGAGGGGAGAAAATGCAGGGATGCTCAGTATCCCGCTGGATAGCCTCCTTTCCTGGGGTCAGACTCTGCACAGAGACGCTCTCCCTGCCGCACCACGGCCTGGACCACAGAGTCTGGAGTCCTTAGCAGCTCTGTTACATGGTTCTTCTGGACCAGACCCTCCAGGACACTCTGGCATAGTTCCACCACACATACACAAACATAGAGAGATAGTCTTGTGTAGGAGTCTTGGCTTTGTAATGCATGGCACATATGTGGTATTGTTTGAACCTTTTTGACCGCTGGCACATGTGTAAAAGTCAATGTGCATAAATCTGAAACTTGGTTGATATGAGTAATACACAAGGAAACACTTCATTTCATTTCCTTAATATCAACTCTCACTACTAAAAATGTGTAGACCTTCATAGTGCCCAGAGGATGAATCCTTGTGACTCTGCTGATGCTATGGCTTTTCTTTTAGTGCAAGTTTTGATTACCATTTGCCAATTTAGGGAGCAAGAATACGACTGAAGGCCTCACAGAAAGAAAAGGAAAAGAAATATATCAAACACTTTCATGTAGTCATCTTAATGGTCACAATCCTCAGAGGTGGGCACAGAGGAGGAGTAGCAACAATCTTTTGCTCGAGCTTCTTAATCAACCAAAGATGGAGTTTTAATTTATTTGAAAATGTGACTCCTAACCTACACTCTAATAAGTAAAATAAAAAAAAAAACATTTTTATTTTTTGTTAAATTTCATCCATCTTGCCATCCATTTTATCCAATTTATCAGTGTTTACGTCTGTTTTAGTGCTCAGTTCAATTATAGTGTTTTTTTTTAACATCCATGTAGATGTTAGGAGATGAATGCCTCAACACAGCATTTAATCTGTTATTAGATCCAATTAGCTTCTCTCAAAATGTAAATGAGATCCTTTATCCTTACTTTGGATCTTACTCTGACATATGGCACAGAAACTGGACATTTGACAGTATTCCCTGAAAACCCTCTTTTGTCTGATCATTTATTAATAAATTATTTACAATGTGGAATTACACAGTGGGGAATACATTTCATTACAGTAGATGTCTTTCTGAAACTGCTGTAATTAAGTTTAATATCTTCAATACTGTGTGCCAATACTGTGCAGAGCAACCACCCACACTCTACTCCCACAGTGGTTGATTATTTTGTTATTAGTGTAACAGCCTCACAGCGTACAACCCTAGATAGTGTGGTTCCTCTGAAAAAAAGAAAGCATCAAATAACAAGTGCTTCACCCCCTGGTGTAACTCACAAAAGCATATAACTGTCAGCTGGAGAGGAAATGGCATCTCATTAACTATGAGTTTGTTGCTCTATTTTGTTTTTTAAAGACTCGTAAAGTGAGGGCGCAACACTATTCATAAGTGACTGAATATAATAAGAATAAAACCCAGGTTTCTTTTCAGAACTGTAGCCAAGCTGATAGAGTCAAGGCTCTGTTGAGACATATTCCTTAGCAAGTAATGACTTTATCTATATCTTCACAAATTACATTTTACCATTAGAAAAAAAAAAATATTCTAGTTCAGAGATGTATCATTACCTACAGCTACTTTCAACGTGGCTGATAGACTCTTTCTCTCAGATTGATCTTTTTGATTTAATTTCAGCAATTATTTCCTCTAAACCATCAACCTGTTTATTAGGCCCCATCAAGAGTGCTCAAAGAATTCCTACCTTTAATGCTTCAGTCTCAGATATGATCAGTCTGTCTCTATTAAGGAGCTGTTAATGTGCTCAATGTGATGGCAAGTGTCACCTACTGCTTTCCACCTAATCAGGACCAAATTAAGTATTTTGTGTACATTTCAGAACAGCAGTTTTAGTTGAATTTTTTGTGGAATGTAGAAAAAAAAAACTATTAGTAAAACAGCTAACAGATCATCTGCAGAGGAATGGTTTATTTGAAGAGTTTCAGTCCGATTCCGAGTTTGTCGCAGTACACAAACAGACCTAGTTTTTGGACCTGCTACCCTAAATGCAGCATTTGATACGGTTGACCACAATATTTTATTACAGATATTATAGGGTGCTGTAGGTAGGTAGGGGTTCCTCCTTAGACACTAATGTTAATTTTGGTGTTCCACAAGGTTCTGTGCTAGGACCAATTCTGTTTAGATCATATAGGCTTCCATTGTGTAACTTTAGGAGAAGGCATAGCATACACTTTCATTGCTATGCAGATGATACCAAGCTTTATCTATCCATGAAGCCAGATGAGACACACCACATTGAAGGAATATCTTAGAGATAGATATCTGGATGACCTCTGGTGCTAAATTCAGATAAAACTGTGGTTACTTGGCCCTAAAAATCTTAGAAAGGTGGTCGCTAACCATATACACTGCCTGGCATTATCTTCGCCTCTAATTACTCTGTGAGGAATTTTGGAACAATTTTTGAGCAGGTCAAGTCCCTCAGGGGACAAATAAAAACAAATACAGCTAATGAGGTGTTTGCATCTGCAACAACTTCCCATAATGTTGAGGAGTGTGTTTAGGGGAATTTTTTACCTTTCTTCCAGACTCTGGGTTTGGACAAGTAGACCTGTTTCACAGTCTCTGCTCTAATTCATCTTAAAGGTGTTCTAGTGGGTTAAGGTCAGGACTCTGTGCAGGTCAATTAAGTTCTTCCATACCAAACTTGAGCATGCATGTCTTTATGGACCTATGCACTGATGTGCAGCGGTGCTGGAAGGGGCTATCCCTAAACTGTTTCCACAAAGTACTGTTCTCCTGGCAAATCCAAGCCCATACTTGTCCATCAGATTGCCAGACATAGAAGTGTTATTCGTCACTCCAGAGAACACTTCTTCACTGCTCTAGAGTCCAGTGGCGGTATGCTTTATATCACTGCATTCAACACTTTGCCTTGCACTTGGTGATGTAAGGCTTGGAGGCAGCTGCTCAGCCATGGAAACCCATTCCATCAAGCTCTCTACACACTGTTCTTGAGCAAATCTAAAGGTCACATGAAGTTTAGAGGTCTGTAGCAACTGACTCTGCAGAAAGTTGGCAACCTCTATGCACTCTGTGCATCTGCTGACCCTGCTCTGTGGTTTTATGTGACCTACTTCTTTGTGACTGAGCTGCAGTTGTTCCCAGTCGCTTTCAATGTGTTATAATACCACTAACCTTGATGAGGCTGTCTTTGTTTTTCTTGGTGCTTTATTTAAAAAATGAATTGATGGATGTAATTGAAATTAATTGTTTTCACTTTTTTGAAGGCTAAAAAAAGTTTTTTTTTAAAGTAGTGTCATGAAATTCAGTACACACATTCTACTATGAATGTGTGTACTGAATTTCATGTAATTTCATTAACAATCTCTGAGCCTCTAAATAAAAGCTGAAACTTCCCTACTGTACCAACATTCATTTACCTAATGATCCTTTTGTTTTGAACTTTGTTGTTCTAGTCAAAGTTTCATTCTTTCATACTATACCTTTACTACATACTATATACTTATACTATACTATACTACGTACATTCTTTTATACTTCCAACTACACTCAGCTAAGTAGCAACATGCTGACTCTAAAACAATAAATAACTATTGTAAACAATATACTATCTAAGTATGATCTCAGCAAATTCATACTCCAAAATATGCATAAACATATTGTGGTGGGCGTGGTTTGTGGCTCAGCTGCAGGGGATGGGTGGAGCAGTGGGTTCAGGGTGTATTAACAGGGGAGGCTGACTCACACACCTGACCTCATCATTTAATCATGTCTCCCCTGTTAAAAAAGTTGCCGGGACCCGAGTAGGAGGCTGTGTGTGCTACAGAAGCAGGACACCTGGAAAACTGCACCTTGGAAAACTGGTCAATAAGAGGTTTAAAAACGGCAACGCTGCTGTCATCGTGTCCTTCACTGCCACACATATTTTTGTACTTTTATGCTTGATGCAGTTTTACCATTTCAGGTGTTTTCACAGCGATTTTTATAGTTATAGTACATTAATGGTCACATGTATGGTACATTCATACATGCACATTCTTTGCTTATGATACAACTGTAATACTGCTAAGCTATTTTGCTGTCTGTGTGACCAACCTTTTCAAAGCCCTGCTCCACTACTGTCATATTTGGGTTAAGCTGATTGTGAAGTCGTGGCTCTGTCACGGCTTTCTTTAGGTCATAGTGGAAAAACAAGGAGTTCAGGATGACCTGTTTTAAGCAAGAAAAATGACAACATGTATGTGAGGTTTCACATACCCAAGTCAACATGAGGGTGATGCATTTGAATGAATTAGACTTACTAATGCTGTGGCTGTGGTGATTTTTGTGCCCCCGGACGCTCCTACAACCATCTTCACTTGGTTTTCTTTGTCAAATATGATAGTAGGACACATGGACGACAGCGGCCTCTTACCTAGAAACAGATTTTAAAAAGAAGGTGGATTTGACTGCCTCATAGCTTTAACAAAGTCGTGCTGAATGTCAACAGCTCAAAACAATCACATCATAGTCTATTTGAGACACTACAACGAGGCGATGACCCACAGAGTGAGAGAGGCGATTAGCTTATTGTATGGCTGCAAAACTCAGGATGACTCAAAGGTCCTCCATTTGACTCATCCTAACCAGAGGAAGAATCTAGTAGCACCATATATCTTCGAAAAACACAAGGCTTAATTTAGCAAACACTGATATCCATCAACACTGACTAAAGGTCACTGCCCCACAGGGGATTAGACTAGTACAAGTGTGATAACTCAATTCAGCCACACCTGGTTGAATGAAGTTGTTGGGTGAAGGAGGGATTCCAAACCCATTGGTCATGTACGGAGAGCTGAAGTCATCCATTTCATCATTAAAAATGATCCCAGTAGATCGAGACAATACTTTTGAACCAAAGCTGGGGAAATAAAACCAGTTTTTAAACCTTCACTAAATGCGCTACATTGTAGGGAAGACAGTTTATTTACATGCATGGTTTTAGAGAGACACATTTACTGACTAGATGTCAACTTTGTCAGAGAAACTCACTATAGATTGATGGTGCTGGTTGCTGCCACAGCACTTCCATCCTCCGCAATGACTGACAGATGAGCTGTCCCGTGGTTGTCTGGAACAAAATACTCAGGCTCATAGTAGTTATCTGGGTGGGTCGTGTCATCTGTAATTTTGCTTCTTATGCCATCAGCAAAGTAGTCTGAGGTCATGTTTTGGATTAGCTGAAAGGAGCAAAACAAGTCAGTTGAAGAGGAGAAAAGATTTTTTTTCAGACTGTAATCCCATTAAAGAGTTTTCAGGAGACAATTTTATGGCCACAGTGAGAAAAACTATGCTGTAAATGCTAAAAGAAAAAATACCTCAAAAAATGAAGAGGATTATAGTGTGAGCCCTTACATCAGTAATGTTGAGATACCGAGGGTCCCCCAGTCTGCTCCTCTTGGCGTAAGCAAAACGAAAGGCCTCTACAATGCGATGGTACGTCAGAGTTTTCTTCTCTGCTGTAGAGACGCTCGTGTCTGAGAAGTTGTACCCTGCAATATATCCACAGGAAAAATACATCTGGAGCGAATGACAGTCAGATGAGAATTTCCGGCCTGATCTGGAATCTCCTCTGTCATTGTGCTTAAAGTCAGCGGCATGTTATTAAAAACTGCAATACAAATAGAGTCAATGTGCAGGCTCGCGCCCCACCAACTTCATATATGAACACATTCAGTGCTCAATTTAAATGAATGATGCCACTTTTATTTTGAAGCATGGCTTAATGATTCTCTGCCTGAACAGATGGAGTGTTGATGGTAAATTAAATTTGGCAGGCAGAACTAAGCAGCAGCTCAGTTTTCTGCTTCCAAAGAAGGGAGAGAAACATTCCAGAGACGACCTGGGGAAACCTGACATCCTCTCTTCTGCATGGCTGCACAAACACTCAGCCAGGCTGCTCACCATCCACTATGTTGAGTATGAGTGCCAGCACAGGGCCACTGGAGGGGGCATCTGGGACATGTATGGTGTATTCCCCAACGTTCAGCTTGAGAGGGTTCTCATTCAGCACGGGCTGATACTCCAACAAATCTTCCAGAGTGATGATACCACCTGGAACCAGTACAGAAGTGTCATGGTGAATTCAATAGGAGGAGTAACAACAATTGAAGCATCTGAAGACAACAGCGGATTAGGATACATTAAAGCACCTGCCGCCTGGATGTCCTCAACGATGCTTTGTGCCATGGTCCCGTTATAAAACACATCAGGCCCCTCTTCTGCTATTCTTTGGTACGTGTCAGCCAGCTTTGGGAATCTAACAATATCGTTCTCCTTCAGGATGTTTTTCTGAGAGTCACAAAACACCTCACTGACAGCGGAAGAAAAGAAAACACATATTAAAGAATATTAAAGCCTTAGTAGAAATTGAAACCTTTAAAAAGAACCGTTGTGGTAAACAGCAATGCACCCAATTATCAGAGCAAGATAAGGGTGCACAGAAACATAGACGTCACCAAGTAACATCTGAACAACTGTGTTTTTTTTAATGCACAGTTTTACGTGAAACACAGTTATTACAGATGTTTTATTTCTATCTAACATTTGATTCATTTAGATTTTGGTAAATCTTTTCTGTTAAAGCACACTTGGTATGCAAAGTTTAAAAGCAATAAGTTATGCTATTAGAAGAATTTATGTGTTGAATTCTTTTCTGAAATCTTGTAAGCCACTAGCTCAGACTTTAGGAAGACTTTCTGTTCTTTATTTCAGTGAAATAAATAGGGTCAGCCATTTATTTGGCTCAGAGTCTGGGTTAATGATGAGGTATTTAACATTAGATTTGCTGCTGAGTTGGTTGCTTTACCTCCAGCTGCGACACTTTCAGACAACTGTTTTCCCCTGTTTCTGGCTTGATGCTGAACTAAGCTAAGAATATGTACTACAACATGTATTGAGCTACAGCTGGTAGCCTAATACATGTTGGCATAAGCATGGTTACTCGTAGTTAGAGTAAACATATTTCACAAAATATCTATTTCTTTAGGTTTACAGTGTATTATTAAGTATTCAGATTAGAGGATATCACCCTCACCACATGTTGGCGTCTCCTTGAATGGAATCCTTGCTTTTGAAGATTGCATGAGCCAGGGCTTTTCCAATCGGAAATCCATCACGAGCCAAGGCAATGCTGGGCTCAAACAGCTCCTTCCATGGCAGCCGACCATGCCTTTTGTGTGCCATCTCATAACCGCGGATCTCTCCCGGAATGGCTATGGACAGTCCACCTGTCACGCAGAAACAGCAGTACCACTGATATGAAATTCAGAAGCTCTCTCTTTCTACCCCTTCTCTGAGTGAGGGACCACCGTGCAAAGAGACATCAAGATAGTGTGAGATATCTATCGATAAAGTGTTCTGCTCATCCCAGAGCTTTTAAACAGGTGCAAAGGAAGGTGTATTAGGGTTGTCAAGAATGTGAGAACATCTGACAAGAGCTGGATGGACTCTAAATCCCTGTTTGATCTTGGGTAGCATCAACAACCTTAGAGAATTCAATGAAATCTGGTCTACATTTGGCCAATCAGTGCCTGGGAAATACTCCAGCAGAGCACAGCAAGGTGCTACCTGTGCGAGAAAGCTTAGTGTTGTTGCCAAACATGTCTTCAGTGGCGTTCATGGGTGCTGTCTCCCTCGCATCAATGGTTTCCACCTTTCCTGTTGAGCAGAAAACGAGGACTGATTGATTGGTGTCTGGTCGGTTGTCTGTGCAGAGAATTTCTAACTAATGAGGAACACTCACCTGTGGAAGCGTTATAGATGACAAAGAAGAGGCCTCCTCCGATGCCCATGCTGTGAGCGTTCAAAAGGCCAACGCACAGCAAAGCAGCGATGGAAGCATCCACAGCAGAGCCGTTTTTCTTCAGAATGTCCCTGGAAACAAGAGAATACACTTAACAGCTAAGAAGCGCACACAAGAGCACGGCATCTGCTATATGTCATCTTACCTCCCCACTTCCGAGCACTTTCCAGCATCAGCAGCCACGGCGGCCTTTGAGTAGAAGTGGTCTGAAGTGGGAGGTGTGTTTTTCTTCCCCAAACCCATGAACACCCCCAGGAACAGGCTCACTGCAGCCACCAGAAGGACCACCAGACCAGCAATCAGGGACTTCCCAACCATTTCTCTGCCGGGGGGGAGGGGGAAATCAACACACCTCGGAAAGACACCGGATTCTTCAGCTCAGAAGCAACAGTCTTCTCCTCCAGACATCGCCTATCATTTTTTTTTTTTTTTTAAATTGGGAACCAAACATTTACATACATTTAACAGTCTGGAAAAAAAAAGAACACCACATTTTTATTTCACTCACCTTTGGTTTGTTTGTTTCACAGACTCATTGGAAATATTGGACAGAACAGAAGGAATGAGCTGACTGTCACTGAGCGTTAGCAGTAATGACAGTGTGTTTTATATAACTAACTAAAGTCTCCGCTGATGTGTGCTGTGTCATTTTGGTTTGTAGGTGTGACTTTGCTCGAGTGTCACGCTGTGATTCTGATGAGCAGCCCTTTCACATGAGCCATGCTGAGTTTTTTTTTTTTTTTTAGGTAGAAGAAGAAAAATAAATGTGTATATATATATGGCAAGAGAGAGAAAAAAGGCATACAGGAAGATGAGAGGTAGAAAGCAATCACCATCAAAGCTTTCTGGAGTGCCTACTGTGTGTGTGTGTTATCTCTTGGGGATGTTGGAAGAAAAACAATAAGGTTCAAAATTCTGACAGAAAAAAAACCCACATTAGTAAACATCCACATACCATTCTTTAAAAAAAACTGAATTTGTGCGCTGCAATCTATTATTTTCATCATATTTAATTCTCCAAAAAACAGCTGCTCTTCCCATTATTCATCACTTTGGAGAGAAGCTCTTAAGTTTGTCTTTCTGGTGCTCTGTAACCTTCCATTTCACTCGGACATCAATCTGCCAGGTTTGCCAAAGTGAAGGTGAGAGTGATCTGTTTACAGATGCAAGCAGCATTCAACTCTGACTCGGGGCTCTGTGTGATTGGCTCGGCCGGCAGCGTTGCCATGCTCAGTAACCGTGTCACATTCTATTTGGCTTTTTCTGCAGGCGTCCTCGGACCGATTAAGATGCCTTCGTCTTCGCACAGGTCCAAGCTGGCAGCGTCGGTGATGGTAGCTGCTGAACAGCAAATACCCTTCTGTGGTTCTTCGGCTAATCCAGCGTGCACTCCTGTTGCTGGGCCACACTGATAAAGCGCTGTCAAAGGAGCCTGTGGTCTGCTGCTGCTGCTGCTATGATTGTCTCTAAATCTAATTACTATATCCTGTTCTGGATCTCCCTTGTTCAGAGCCACCCCAAGAGAGGGGAGGTTGTTGAGCAGGCAGAACTGATTTATAGCACAAGAGAACAATTACATTTCTGTTTAGTTACAGATCACAGAGACCTTGCTTCCTTCTGTTTTAAAGCGAACGTTGCTGTCACTGTACCGGGGTTGTTGTGTGAAATATCAGCTAGAGCTCTTCTCATATTTTTATCCCTCAGCTTAAAGGCTTATAGGTTTCGTTTTGACTTTGCTGGGAGGGATGCACTCACACTACCCACCATGTTTCCTTCCAGTTGTTTTTCATACAATAAAGAAGGAGGCTTGTTTATTCCTGTATACGCAGCAGCAGATCTGATCACACGCTGCTGTTGTTCCTCGGCGACAGGTAAAACGCAGCCTGCAGAAACACTGAGAGCAGAAAGGTGATGTAATGTGTTTTTATTGGAGGCTGCGGACCTTTTAATCATAGAGACGCCACAGACAGACTATGGGATGCGTGCTGCAATTAGGAGTTGGTAGCTAAGCTGCTTCTGTCATAGCAGCGCTGTACAAATGAGGGAAAACAGAGGTCACCCAAGCTTTTTTTGTTTGCAATCTCTTACAGTATAGGTCAGGGGTCACCAACCTTTTTGAAACTGAGAGCTACTTCTCAGGTACTGATTAATGTGAAGGGCTACCAGTTTGACACACACTTCTGAAATAACAAATTTCCTCAATTTAACTTTAATTATATGTTATCATTAATAATTAATGATATTCATCTATGTAAAAACGCTGATTATGGCAACTGTTTCCATGGAGACCAGCT
>VURO01048213.1:23827-38691 GCA_015108175.1 Pelvicachromis taeniatus
TTTTATTTTTTTTTTAAATATAAAAAATTTTTTTTTTTTAACTTTAATTATATGTTATCATTAATAATTAATGATATTCATCTATGTAAAAACGCTGATTATGGCAACTGTTTCCATGGAAACCAGCTAGCGCTGATCTAATATTTAATAATACTTTTTTTTTTTTATATATTATCTCTAACAAATTGATACCAATGCAATTGTGATTAAAACAAAATAGCAACAAAAAATAAAAATAGATGCAGCTTACTGGTAAGTAAAAAGACCCCTATTATAGGTTGTACATGATTGGGTCAAAGTTAATACAATATGCAGTGTTGGGGGGAATTTTTGACAGATTTTGAGAGTTATTGTCCAACAAGTGCAATCTGAAGTGAGGGTATTGCTGCCAGGTGGAGTGGGAAAACTGAAGGTCACAACCACTACTTTAATAAGCCCATACAATAACATTGAAACCTGATGGGGGAGTTGTGCACACATCAAGACATCAACACATTTTTTCTACAGCAGCTGTTTCTGGATGTATGTATAAGGACAGGGAGCATAGGGTGAGGTGTGCAATAAGACTGAAAGATGGGTTCAAGGTGGAGATCGGATTTTATCAAGAATCAACACTAAACCCCTTCTTGTTTGCAGCGCTGATGGACAGGCTGACAGATGAGGTCAGACAGGCGTCTAAATGGACTGTGATGTTTCCAGACAGCTTTGTGATCTGTAGTGAGAGCAGGGAACAGCTGCAAGAGAGCCTGGAGAGGTGGAGGTATGCTCTAGAGAGAAGAGGAATGAAGGTCAGCAGAAGCAAGAAAGAATAAATTTGTGTAAATGTGAGGGAGACGAGTGTAACACTGAAGCTGCGAGGAGTAAGGGTTGTGAAGGTGGATGATTTCAAATACCTGGGGTCAACCATCCAAAGCAATGGACGGTGCACAAGCGAGGGGAAGAAGTGAGTGGTGGCAGGGTGGAGATTAGTGGCAAGGGTGATTTGTGACAGAAGAACAGCAGCAAGCATGAAAGGGAAACTATACAAGATGGTACTGAGACCCTCTATGATGTTTGGTTTGGAAACAGTGGCACTGACAAAAAGAGAGAAGGTAAAGCTGAAGATGCTGGAAATGTTTTTGGGTGTGACGAGAATGGGATTAGAATATCAGAGAGAGCGAGTTCAGGCTGAGCAGCTTGGAGATCAAATCAGAGAGACAAGGCTGGGATGGTTTGGACTCGTGCAAAAGGGGAATAGTGGATATATTGGACAAAGGATGTTGAAGATAGAGCTGTCAGGCAAGAGGAAAAGAGATAGACCACAAACATGTGAAGGAGGACATGCAGAGGATTGGTGTGACAGAGGACGACACTAGGAATAGGATGAGATGGAAGCTAATGTTCACTCTGGTGATATATAGGAGAAGAGGCCAGAAGAAGAAGAAGTTGCTTATTATGTATATCATCATAATATAATTGGATGTGACAATAGTAAATGGCCACACTAGAACATTGCTATTGAGCCTACATGGCAGAACAAAATAATACATCCCTTTCTTTGCTGCCCCAGTGAAAGCAATGGTCTCAGTTGCCAACCCGAGAAAACTGTCTCGCTTCAACGCTGGTTGCTACTCAGAGTCAGCATCCTAACCACTAAGCTGCTTGGGGGCAAACAAATTACATCAGTGTTTCACTGTTATCCTCTTGTGCTGCGTGATTTCTTTGCTATTTTGCCCATGACCTGATTTTTTTTTTTTTACTATTTCATTTGTCGTGCTACATCATGTTGATATCGATTAAACTGAACTTCATGAACATCTTCAGCTAGAACAGTTATAGACTAACATACTTTGGTTTGTCAGGACAGAAAAGGACAACAAATATTGAATGTTACAATAAGAGAATTCTTCATATTGTAGATAATGGGTTGATGCAGAGCTTGGAAGAGCTTTAGAATAGTAAGAACAATTTTATGTATGTGTACTCACTAAATTTCTCCCATTAGTCCCTCCCTGCCTGTTAAATATGAGTCTCTTTCAAACCCTTTCTGTTCAGCTCTAACAGCGATAACCCCGCTGACACTGTGAAGCTGCAATCACACAGGATATAATAAAGCTGACAGAGTAGTGCTCACCGTGATATGTAAATTGAACAGAATCTGTAAAAACACTGCACCTTAATCATCGCCAGAGCCCACCAAAGTTGGCCACTGGGTTGAGAATTTTATTTTAATGTTCATTACAGATTTAAGTCTCTTGTCACAAAAAGACACACACAAAAACTTTGCAAACCTGAAACAGGAAAGCAGAAAGACCACTTTGTTTAGACCAAGCTGTTCAATTGGGTTGCTTTACCAGCACTGCTCAGAGAGTCAAGGATCTGACAAAACAAGTCAGTGCTGTGAGGATGCTGCATTAAATTAAGGGCACCGGTCAATCATAATTACAACCTCTAGAAAAATATGCAGCTGGGCCGGTCCACAGCCAGGGAAAATAATTATTAGAGAACAGATCACAGCGCTGTGCTCTCCACTAAATAAGGGTGAGCCTGAATCATGCTAGCAAATAAGGTCAAGTCAGGATCAAAGTCCTTAAAGCCACAATGATGGGCGCCGGCTACAAATAGAATAGGTGTGGATTCGGGGGAGAAATAACTGAGAGCTGTCTATTATGTCACCGGCTGCACCTCAGGGGCCCCCCATTCTCCGACCTCTGTGGAAATAAATAAAGAGAGATGGCAATGTGACAGAAAGACGGGATGTGGATGTTTTTCAGTGAATTCGGGGACTTAGTGAAGCTATGATGGATGCAAACAGGAGCTGACAGCTCATGCAAAGGCTGAAGACAACAAAACTGCCAAAAGAGAAATTTCTGATTTATACCAGGGCCCATGGCGAAGCATGCATTTGAGCAGCTGGAGCTAAAAGACAAACTTTCAGGTCTTCTGGAGGATAAACCCAAGACCCCCTTAAGAGACCCCTGAAGTTGAAAAAAAAAAATCAAACTGAAAGTGGCACATTCAGAGCATTTTTTAAAATTCCCTTTCTTTCAATCATTCTTTAGCCTACATTGGTTTCACAGTTTCTTCACATGCATGAATATTCTTATGATTTTATTCCCCTTTTTGCAGCTGCACGGGGAGGGGGGCAGAGGGGGATTTATGGCTGGGAGGAGAGACACGCAGCAGGCACCAGATGCTGTGATTGGTCGGACTCTCCACGTTGCACAAATCTAAACAGCAGCGTAAAAGCAGACGCGGCCGGAGGATGAAGCAGCCGGAGCATCTTCATCATCATCTGAGCCTGGCGCACGTAGCGCACGGTGGCGGCTTAGGGGGAAAACAAAGCGAGATATACTAGCGCGTGACGGGTGCACGAGACAGCGATGGTCGTTTAGAGCGTTCTAGGATATTATGTGGCTCTGCACCGGATCCCCATCCATCTGACAGCTAGTCGCAGAGCCAGACAGCACGGCGCTGTTGTTGTTGTTTTTCTCTACCATCCACTTAGGAGCATCTGTTGGAAACGGAAAACTGGAGCTCATCATGGGTTTGTCCTTTTGGTAGTGGTGCTGTCCGACTGTGTCGACAAAAAAAAGAAACAAACCTACAAATAACAACAACACCATGGGTTCCAGACTGAGCAGGCAGAGCAGCCTGGACAACGAGAATTTCTCCAAAAAGCGACGCAAGCTCCTGAACAGCGCCGGAGAGAGCGACAGGGGCGGTCGGGGCGGCGGAGACTTTCTGTTTGCGCTGATGCTCAAATCAGACAAACTGCCTGGGATGCTGCGGAGGACTAACCACAGCCCGTACACGAGGAGAGTGGCGTGGATCAAAGAGATCCAGAAGCTACTCCGTGACCGCAGGATAGACCAGGCGACCGACGTGCTCAAATTACTGAGGAAGGTAAGGAAGGAACCTGCACTGGGCACGGTGAAGTCCGGCGCTGTTTGCAAACAGCACCGCTGCCCGAAAACCTGCTGTGGTGCTGATGCGGACATGCATTGTTTTCCCATCTCACAGAGACCGATGGGGGACTGTGCACGGGCGTGAGTGCAGTCTTTTGCATGCATATCCAAAATGTAACAGTGTCACAGGTGCACTGTAGTGTCCTGCAGCCTCTGACCTTTGACCTAAGCCCACATTATTCGTTCATTTCCCTTTGCGGTTACTATACGCGTGTGTGGGCTCACTCCTTTGGCCGCGTCCTCCTGAAGCGTTTGTTTTTATGGAAAGTAGGCCACTGGCAGAGCACTGTACCTGTGACACAGTGTTTCAGTGGCAGACACAGCACGTGACTCACCACTCTCACTGTGGCTAAACGTGCTCAGTGTTGACATTAGATTTGAAAGGATTACCTACGCACTGAATGAGGAAATGTTCAAACTCCACACTGTGTCATCGCATTATCTCAAATTTGATTTTCTCCTGATGGTTTTGGATATTTCCTGAAAGGCTAAATCTCCATCCCTCTCTGCATCTGTCCTTGTTTCCCTTCTAAAGCCAGAGTTTCACCTTTTCCTTAGGCTCTTCTAATGTTCCCATTAGAGCGACCTAGCACCTCCATCACTCCCCACTCTTAATGTCTCTCTCTCTCCCACTGTAATGGCCTGTGCTCCAGCAGCAACAATGAGAGCCCTGGAGTCCTCTGTTCACCAAAACAAAATATTATTCCACTCCAAAAGGTTTTATCAGCTCTTACCTAAAGAAATGAAAATCTAGGCCACTGTCATTGCTTTCCTTATTTATTTATTTATTTATTTATTTATTTAATATTCTATTGTGTGCATGTGCGTGTGCATGTGTGCATGTGCGTGTGTGCGTGTGTGTGCCTATAATCATGCAAATATTTGGTATTTTTGACATTTTAACATTAGTGGAGGAAACTTCTTTCCAAACTAAATCAATTACATCTAGCTAAGAATACATTCATTGCAATGATTTGATGTAGTTTTTGCGACAATAAGTAGGACGAGTCTCAAATGTGCTTCACTCCACCATACTGGATCTTAATCAAAGGGCTTTTTTAAAGCCTTTTCTCGCCCGCTTTGGCAAATGTGTAAAGCACGCGTGAAAGGATATGTGGACACATCAAAGATACAGCAATATCCTAAGTGATCTAATTTGTTTGCTTGCCCTCAGGGCTTTCCTCTGTCTTTTAGCTGCCGACCACTCCGGTGTTAATTACTCTGAAGCCTTGACACAGGAGAGAGTGGAACCTCCTTAATCAAGCCAAGGAGATAAACTGGCCTGGCTGGGCTCCATGACAGCCACATCACAGGGGACGGGAGGCTCACTTTCCCCTAAATGAGCTCTACTTTTATTAAATGAGCTTGACTTTATCTTTTTTTTTTTTTCTTGCAGCTTTTGCTGGGAAGCAGATATCGGAGAGATTCTGTTCTCAGAATTAGCGGCAGAGTTAATTGGTGTGTAACAGCGAGCTCTGCTGCAGATAGGAAAGAGATCTGAGCTTCGTTGCAGATGTGAGGACGGATCCACGGCTTGGTTCACACTCGCACGTGACAGTTGATCAAGCATGAACACTGAAGGGAGATATTTTTACACCTTCTCTTTCTTAGAAGTCTTTCTTAGAAAGGCAAACGCAGCTTCTCCCGTGCTTTGGGTTCAGTCTGTGTTTACTGCCACCCTTGTTAAAAGGACTGCCGGGAACGTGGAGCCGCCGAGCCTCCCACTCCAACTGTCTTTTACAATCAATGCAGAATGTGTTTGAGGAAGGAAAAAAAGCGGATGTGTCTGTATGTGTGTGTGTGCATGCAGGTGTGTGCATATGGTATGTAGTGTCTCAAAGGCTTTCTTTTCTCATTAAACTTGCATGGGCTGCACAAGTGCTCGCCATCATAGATTGGCTCATTAGGACCTTGAGGATGGACATGTGGATGAAGGCAAGTTGGTACGGTTCAGCGAGCACAGCAGCACCGCTGACTGCTGCTTGTCTCATCACTCCCGAAAGGTCATCTGACGTCACCTCTTTTTAGTTGGTTTGATTTTTTTTTTTTCGCTGCAGATCCTCTCGGATTCATCATAACTACGTGCAAGCTGCCGTGACAGCTGCCAGTTCTGACCTCTTTGCAGACGTATTTATGTGCAGCACAAATGAAATGTATTCCAACTCTAACATATTGAAGTGCCACGGCAAGAAGAGAATTATAAATGAGGGAAAATAGATGCATGTGCACTGAAATATTAAGTGCATTTGAAAGTTGTTGTTTTTTCCCCTCAGGTTTTGAACAACCGATGAAAGTAGAGCATGTAGAAATCAGAGGTTTCATCTGAGGTCAGAGAGAGTCAGGCGTGGGTTGCTTTGTGCAAACAGTATGCACTATGGCATGTCAAGGTATGTCCTGTGGATTAGTGCTACCGAGGAGTGATATGTCCAAACACAGTCTCTCCCCAGTGACCCCCCCCACATTTCACTTTGCTACTGTAGATGAAAAAGCAGCCCGTCTTCCTCTTTAATGAATATTTAAAACAAAACACTTCTTTTATCTTTCCATTAGGAGTCACGATGCCCTTGACACAGTAGGGACCTGTTTGTAGGTCTAAATCTACATTCTAAGACTGTTAATTGTGTATTTCTGCAACTGCATCTTGCTGGGTTTGAGATTCTTTTTTGTTATCTTGTCTTCTTTGGCAGGATCTGGGTTTAGAAGGCACATCGCTCAACGACATCTTGTACAAAAACGCTGCCTTCCTCAATCTAGTGGATCCCATCTCACACGAGCTGCTGCTCAGCCTGGCTCGAGAGATGCAGTGTCCTAAGAAGGTCAGGTTTCTTTTTTGTGTGTGTGTGTGTGTGTGTATATGTGTGTGTGTGTGTTCTCAACAAGCTTGGTGTTAGCGCTCCGCAAAGGAAAGCTTTCACCTAAAAACATTTCCCTCATGAATTCCTTTTGTGAAGCGCTGCCTTCTTAAGAAAATCTCATCCGTGAATGTTATTGACTTACACTCTTGCAGACAGATGCTGCCGCTGACACATGTTACTCTCGAGGAGCTAGAAATAGCTGCTCAGTAGGAATCCTGGAAAACCGCTTAATGCAGTTTGTTAAATTTTTAATACCTGAAATTCATAAAGCCGGAGTGACCTGACAGTGCCGACAAAATTGGAATAAATCAAAACAGTACCTTTAAACAGAATAAGGCTGAATTTTATGGGGAATGTGTAATTCAGCATGTCTGAAAAATCAAAGATGAATACTGAAATTTTTTTATTTTAAATTATTATTATTTTTTAACGTAAGCAGTGGACACCAGGAGCCACAGCATGGTTAATAAGTTGAAATTATTTGCGTTTATCAGCAGCTGTTGTATCTCACCTCTCACTACTTCCTGTGTTTGTTTCCCAGTGCATGCTGCATGTGATTAGATTTTTTTGCTCCAGCAAGTCAGCTAAATTGTATTTTGTTCAGGAGTAGCTCAAGGCTTCAAGAGTAATAATAAACCATATTTTTTGTGTTCAGGTGAAATGTGATGGAGCTACAGGTTGATAAGTTTTAAAAAAAAAAAGAATTGAGGCAACTCGGCAGGATTTAAAACCTTGAGAGATATAAAGAGCCGCAAAGAACAGTTTCTCTCTTTTACTTCCACAGGCAGAAAAAGCTGCTGCTTCAGTACTATTACTCTCATGCTCTGTGTTCCTTTATCAGCACTCTTTCTGTCCTCGTCTACAGGATGCAGACACCATAAAGTCTTCTGATAAGATTTGCAGACAGCTGATCTATCACCTGACCCCACACTCAAAGTGGTTGAGGCAGAGCATGTCCAGACGGAAATCCCAGGCCTGGTAAGCCCTTCTGTCCAGACATTCAGTCTGTAATAAATCAGCCGCCGCGCACACAACAGAGAACAGGGCTCGGCTGCATGTCGAGCAGTAGAGATTTTCATCTTAGTACCCGACACTGAAATAGGACAGAGCTGGCCACGGGCTGACCTGATAGAAACATTAAGGATAACCACAGCTGTCAATCATGTCTGAGAGGCCCGTGCAGTGGATTTGCATCGCTACTGGCTTTTCACTCTTCAAAAGTGGCAGCAAATGTGTCCATCTGTGTGCCAAAGAAAAGCTGGGAGGGTTGTGCTAAAATGTAATTGTAGCCATTTTCATGAAAAAGTGAATTGCTTTTGATGTGCAAATGATGAATAGAGAATTAGGTTGCGGACAAATAGGCTTTTTGTGTGTCTAGGTGTTGCTTGGTAATCCTATTCATGAACAGAAAAAGCCTATCATAATTGTTTCTTGTGTAATTGCTTATTCTACATCTGGCTACACACTGCAAATAATGGATTAATTTTAAAGAGATGAAAACAATCTGAGGGTTGAAAACGAGATGATGTGAGCTCAGCGAGATCAGACGGGTTTATTACAAGTCATTCGGAGGTGACACGCAAAAACTGGAAGAAAAGCTTAGGTAGATCAGGCATTTCACTGTTGAGCACACAAGCAGGGCTTTGTTGTCCTCATAAACATTTTTTTCAGCTCGGAAGTGGAAAAAACACAACTTTACTGAAACTGACAGCTTCTCTGAAAATGTGTGGAAGCATACAGTCGCTAAATTCCGATAGCTAAATGCTCTTTTTCACTTAGTCGTGTTGCTGGCTTCATAAACCTGCAGTGAGACGGTCTGACGCTGGCTGAGACAGCAGGAGCAACATGAATCATTAAAACAAGACATCCACCCTAAAACAGAATATTAATACAGCAGGTGTTGTGAGCTCTGACAGCTTCGCCTGCTGTTGTGTTCATGAACAAATACCTGTCAAAGCGAGAAAGAGATGAGACAGGTCCAGTCTGCTGCTGACTGTGAAAAGAAAGCTCACCTCCCAAACTTAAGTTTTTGGAGATAGCCTACTTTTTCCAGTTAAGGACTTAACTGATCATTTTATTTCTGATTCAAATATTCATAAGGTCATGAATAACTTGCATTGCCTTTTGGATACTTAGCTTAGCTTGAAATAACTGCTGAAAATTAGGCACAAAGGTTGACTTTGTTGGATATCTTAGGGATGTCTGCTAGCATCTCTGAAGCTCACAAAAATCAAATGATATCATTTCTTTTTTTCTCTGAGATATAATGTAAAAAGTGACTCAGCTTCCACAAACACTCTTCTTCATTTTTGACGCTGTTGTCTAAACAAAGCCACATTCAAAATTGTCATTTTATTTTATTTGTACTGCGCTAAAATCACACAATAGTCACCTCAAGGCGCTTGATATTGTAAGGTAGACCCTACAATACTCATGTGCACTTTGAACAAGAACTATCCACCATAGAGCTGTTATACAACCATCGGTCACTTGGAAAAAATGTGTATTCTCCAAGTAGACTGCAAGTGGTTGCTGACTGTCCCTGGATAACATCAGTTGCAATGATGGTGATGCACCAAAACCCTTCATGTGACCGATCGATTTCTCATCAACTGTCAGAAACCAACAGCAGGTCAGGGAATACTTTTTTTTTTTTTTTGACTAGTGGTTGCTAGATGGTTGCAATCCAGTCTCCAAGCCTTTGTGACTGGGGCCTTATTCATTTATCACCATGATTGTCACACATCCAGAATGGCTGACACGTGTCTACAAAGCCTCAGTAGCTAATTCCTTTTTGTTGAGAAATATAAGATGGTGAATTCTTATATAACTTAAAGCTTGTAAATATTGTTTACAGTAACTAAAGTATTTATTATACTGTGTGGTATAATTTTGTTCCTGTCGAGTAATTGCTTGCCTTGTAGGTAGAGAAAATATATATAATTACACTATTGTTGTGGCCAGAAGAAGAAAGTAGTGTTATTAGGGAAGGGTGGTTTTGAGTGACAGCTAGGTGCTGTCTCGTCCTGTTCAGAGTTCAGTCACACAAAAGAGTCGACTTCGGTTTCTCCGGTTTAAAGCTAGATTAGACTACAATGACCTGGATGACTGAGAACCTTCACAGAGTTTAAAGCTGAATTGACAGTCAATTACAGATGTGCCTTGCTATCCAAGCCAGCTAGTCATCGTTGGCCATAAACTGTAAAATAAATAAATAAATAAACAAAACTGAGTTTCTGGATCACAAAATTGAACCTAATGCAAAATCATTGGTTAAACCTGCATTCTTTCTAAAAGCTAACAGGAAGCGACTCCTGTGGTTACTAAAAGAAGTCCAGCTGTATAGAAAGTCTAAGGAAAAATTACCTTTTGACTCTCTAGTTCTTACTAGTTATAACTCTTCCTTTTTATAATTATAATCTAATGTTTATTATCTAAATTATGTTCCGCATTAGAGTCAAAAAGAAGGATAAAGCAGGATATGTGTGATTAATAAGTCGCTAGCCTATGGCCATCCAGTGTCCCTTGGCTTCTCAGTCAAATGTGCCACTTGCTCAATACGTCTGGTTTTCAAACACAGATGATGAAGGCGAAAACACTCGGCTTTTTCACAATGGCTACATCCATCTTTCATATACAGTCTGTGGCTTAAACTAGCAGCTCTCAAACATTACCCCCTTGTCCAAAGTCCAATGCTAAACCTAAGCCCACAGAAACCAAAGGGAGACATACTTGTTCCTATGTCCATCTTTTATAAACAGTCTATCAACTTTAAGTTTAATAAAACATTAGAACTTTGTTTTTTTGTCAATAATGAAACAAATAAGATCATATTTTGTTTTTTAAAATAGTGAACTTTAGAGGTGCGGCTAGGCAGCTGCCTGTGTTCTTGGCAGAAGTGCAACCATAAGAGCATTTTTGTAGAATTTCCAAGTCTATCCTTTGTCAAATAAGCTTTTATTGGTCTAAAATAACAGAACAAATAAACCAAAGAAAGTGTGTCACAAATAAAAGTGTAGAGATTTTTACTTTGTTCAGCTGCAGACAGCCTGGCGTCTCTGTGTAAAAAAAATAAATAAATAAAATAAAAAGCAACAATTCCACTTTTGTGAGGTTTCTCTGCACTCAGAGGAAACAGAAACAGCTCAGTCCTTTTTAATGCCACGGGACTGTTCATCCCTTCATTATCTAGCATTAGTGCGGCACACGCAGTCCTCTAAGTACTGTACACACTTTTGTGA
The DNA here is from genome assembly GCA_015108175.1 of Pelvicachromis taeniatus. NCBI lineage: Eukaryota > Metazoa > Chordata > Actinopteri > Cichliformes > Cichlidae > Pelvicachromis > Pelvicachromis taeniatus. The sequence continues at coordinate 34,871 of VURO01048213.1, forward strand.
CTGAAATGCCACACTGAATTAATATCTGAAACCCAGTAATCCCATTAATCTCAATCTAATCTAATTAGTTTATTTAGGATTGGCTAGAAAACTTTCCTTCTTTTTTTTCCGAAGTGCAATGAAAAAAATGGGCTTGATGGATGCAGTGACCCAGATATGCTACTGAAGTGCTCTCACCTTAAGGCTAAATTCATGTCAGTATAAAATTTGCAGACACTTTTTGTGACCTTTTCTCTTTTTTTTTTACTTTTACAGAAGTGTTTTTCTTTCCCACAAGCTTTAGGTGACTTAATAATCATCTAACACTCAGAAACAGAATAACCTCAACTATCATTTAACATTTTTGGCTTAATCTGTATTGTATGTTCATTAAAGGATCCTCAAAAGCACCACGAGTTCCCTCAAGCACTTGCTTGGGGCTTGTAGGGATGCTAGGTAGGTGGTACATGTCAAAATAATGTCCACATAAACACCAGGATCCATGATTTTACAGCAGTCCATTACACTGCAACAAGATATTCAGTGTTATCCACTTTCCCTGTCAGTGGCTTTAATGTTGCGGCTGATTGGTGCATGGGAGGGAACTGCCTTTAGCGATACGGATTGTGAAGTGTGAGGTTGAATACCCTGCAGCATGAAGGACAATGCAGTGCTGCGAGGGATTATGTGCGTGTGATTTCTATCTGTAGCGCACGCCGACCTCATCTGTACGTCTTTTTGATGAGCGTGCAGTGGAAAATATACGTGACATCAGGGAGCAGATGTGACGAGACTGCTCATCTCCTGCAGATGGGCTTCACCCACCAGAGGACTGAGATGAATATAGAGAAAAGTTTGAACGTAAATGACTCGACAAAAAAGACAAAATGGCGTGAGTAATGCAATAACAGAGGAGAGATGAGGAGAAAACTGAACTGCACGTTTCAAAAAACTGTTTCTTAATTTTTTAAATAAATATCATTTCACCTCTTCTCCGCACGCTTCAGAATGAATATTTATTTTAATAAATCACAACAGTGATTTGATTTGTGCTTACTGAATTAGGATGTGGCCTCATTGCATTAAATCGCAGACACTTGGATACTGATAAGCCACACGTAGAGGCAGGGGTGCGGTCACTCTTGGTGGGAATACTTAATAAATTGCACCACAATGTAAAATTAACTGATTTCTTAACTATGTAAAGGGTGTTTATTAGGTTGTTTGTTAGTGAATATGCATTGTTATTAAAGGCTGATGTCATTTACTGTCCATACAGGATTCAACATCCACTATTATTTCTTTAGGCATCTACTTAGCCACAGATGCATCATACCTCTCCACAATTTCTTAAATTAAATAAAAATAGTAACTTATTTATGTTCTTGAGGATGTAAAAAACACAAAGACAAAGTTATGAGTAGCACTCATGTTTTCTGGTATCAGATCTTGATTCAGGATGAAAGAAGCTTCCAGTGTGTATGCCTCAGACATACTTTTTTGTCCAGACTGAGCTCAAAAGCCTGTCTGAATAGGAAGGAGCTGTGTGATCAAAACCTATTCACACCTGGAGCGAAGCCTCTGCCACGGCCATTAGGACCTTTGTACCTCTGGTTGAGATGAGGTTTCTGTTATGTAAAAAAGGCTGCGAGAGACAGAAGAGAGATAAAGGACTCACAAGATTTTGATGAAAGTGCAGCATGTTTGGCATAATTCTTGTCCTCCGCACTTGATTAAATCTCTTTTTTAAATCCTGGTGTTATCTGGGCATTTATTTTTTTTTCCTGGGTTGTTTGCACCTCAGCCCATCACGTGCTTTTAAAAAACACGGACCAGTTCATGCTGCTGATGGCACATCCATTTTCAGCACCACAAAAAAAAAAAACCCACTTGGGTGCATAACAAGTGACAGGTACGTGTCACAGTAAGTTGCAGGGGCACCGGGAATGCTTTAATTCACTCTGACACCAAATCAGCTTGGAGGCCACTTCAGTAACAGCTCAAGTTAAACACACTGCCTCCTCTAGGGCTGGGGTGAGCGAGGTGAGCAAGGAGTCGGGCGCTTGTAAATGTAAGCGACTGCAAACAAAAGGAGCGTGCAAGTAATTCAGGAATGTTTTCAGCACCAATGCTAATTGCAGAAAATGATCATAATGTCACCTGTATTTAGATTCGGTTTCAAATCGTGCTTTTATTACGCAATGTCCTGAAAGGATTTTGAAGATATTCCATGGGTTGTACTGAGTCTGCACTGAAACAGACAGAAATCCAAGCAGAAACTAATCATTTAAAGCTTCATTGATTGAATTTCACCTCAGAAAACCCTTAAGACACAGAAAAATTAAACAGAGGGAACTTTTTTGGCTAAACCTGCACTTTTGAAAAAATGCTATAAATGTGTTACTTTGATAAGCATTAAAGCACCTGCTGTGTTTAAGCAATGTTTAGCTGCCTGGTTTATAGCAGGAGGTGTTGTAAAGTCACCGTAGGCAGATCAGTATATGTTCATGTGAGCAAATTAAACCAATGTCTATTAGTATCAGAGTTACTACACTCGTTTTTATGCCACCAAATTCACTGCAGTTTTCCACTGCGCTCAATCGACCTCTGTGAAAGCAGAGTCCTCATACAGAAGGTGATTTGAGGAATCTGGCTGGTAGGTGTACGTCTACATGTTGCTACATGAATGATCCACAGATAGCGTAGAGTCATGTTGACAAACCACAGTCAGAAGCCAAAAACAAGATTGATATCAAGTTTTGCTTCATCAGTTCATGACAGATCTGTGACATTATTCATCACCTGCTAACTGTTTTTGGCTACTTCAAACTTACGTTGCATGTTCTTGCCTCACAAAGAGGTTTGTCAAAATCTGCTGTCTAAAAACAACCAACAAACAAAAAAAGCACTTTTCTGTCATAGAATTGCCATTATTATGGCACAGGCTACTTTATGGGTGAGATCATATTTAGCTTGTAATTTATTAAGTGTTAGCTATTCACATGAATAGTTGTTCTGACGTGATAATTTATTAATGGCGAGCAGTGGGAATTTATGACACATTAGTCGATGCTGCATTCCTGCAGCATATGTTTTGTGGCCTAATTAGGATGTGTTACATTCATTTATAAATGGACTGATTCTTTTATAGCGCTTTTCTACTCTCCCGGAGTACTCAAAGCGCTCTATACAACACTTTAATGCTCTAACTAACATTCATACTCCGATGGATGCATCGGAGAGCAACTTGGGGTTAATATCTTGCCCAAGGATATTTGGCATGCAGACTAGGGGAGCCAGGGATCGAACCACCAACCTTCCGATCAGTAGATGACCTGCTCTACCACCTGAGATACAGCCACAGAACAGTTCAGTAAATGCCATGGCTTATGAGAAGATTCTGTTACTTTCAGAAGTGTATGTAGCAAACTGTGAACTTTCTGTTTGATTCCATACTCCTTTGCTCAATTGCACCAAGATCTGTCATCAAGCAGCACGTCGTTGACTAACAAAAGAAAAGAGACAAATTCATGTCTTTCTTTAGCCTCCCCATAAGTGAAATGGCCAGATTTATTCGGATTAGTTCCTCCAAAGCACTTTGTAATTTATCTATGCAGGGGAAACAGTTGTGACCTTGCACTATAAGGAGCCCCATGCTTCTGGCCCACAGAGCTTTAAGCTCAAGCTGCTGGTTCGCTCGGATATTTTGGCTCCTATGTTTACACTAGTAAATCCCCATACTGGAGTCTCTGTGTCAGCCTTCCGCTCAAGCTGGACCAGTTACCCCCCCCCCCCCCCCCCCCCCCCCCCCCCCCCCCACCCACCCCCCCACCCCCCACACA